>JARHVA010005664.1:240000-380000 GCA_037957365.1 Torreya grandis
CTACTCTACCAAGTGATACCATTATCACTAGCTCCATTGGAAGTCTTAAAATCCACATGATCAATATCCATGGGAATCTACCCACCTACCTGACCTAGAATGGTAAGCCTCAAAGGGCACACTTATACCCACTAGTGAATGTACATAGGCATAAATCCTACATATGTCATCTCCTTGCATATGACCATGCTACTCATGGTATGCTCAAGTAACTAGTAGTTAGTACACACCTCTAAATAATAATATGTCTTGACTGATCTCTCTTATAACATGGGCAAACCACCTAGGCCCCTCTAGCAAATCATGTGTCATGAAAATTGTCAAAGTACTTGATATAATTGTTACTTCTTGATGATATGTGACTACTTACCAATAGTAAAACACCTAGATGTCATATATGTATTATACCATCCATCCTTGAACTAATTTAATTGATAGAAAAGGTATGGTCTCCATATGAAGAACTATGGTGTGAGCTCATCAAACATACAATAGTATAAGTAAATCTCTCCCATGTTCCCTCACCATCTTACCCAAATCTATGGCCATACATATGTCAATGAATCATTTAGTTCTCATACCCATCTCTAATCCACTAGTCACTCAATGGATATGTGTTCCTAGCCATAAACCATCAAAAGTGTAGATGATCCAATGTTGCATCCTCCTCTATATGCCACCATGTGTAGGTCCTTATATAATTGAGCCAAGATAGGTGGCCCCATATGAATCATGTGGCCTCATCCATCATGTTATACACCATGCCTATGAGGCCCATATGGAAGTATTTATTGCTCTTGTTAGGTAGAAAGATGCTGATGAAAATAGCCATAAAACTACAACCTACTTGTCAATGAGTGGTGGCGGTGAAATATCCATAGGGGCCAGGTGGTCAAGTCATATATCTACTTAAATATTAATAAGATTAATATCTACATTCCCATGATATATGGGAATGCCCTAATAACTAACCAAGTCATCTAACATAACCTACTATTATGTTGGATCAATCCAAAAGAGCATCTATCCTCATATTTATAGATTGAGGATATACCAAGTATCCTCAAGCATGAAAATCACCTCTCTAATGGGTGATGAAATTTTGATGTCTCACTATGTTAGTGCTCTATAAATGCACTTAAATATGCTTGATCTGTGTGAATAACTAGCATCCACACCACATTATTTAAATTTAAAGCTTGTATAAAGCTATTCATCTCCACTATCTAGATTTGTGGTGTTTATGGTGTGCATAAGCAATGGGAACATCACTCTCATGCCATCAAAACTTCTAGTTTCTTCTACAATCATAGATAGATTAAAATAAACCTATATCTATTATGTTTTTTAGCCTATGCTTACCCTACCAATCCTATTTGACCCTTTCTCCTAGAGGTTAGACCCTTTTTAGGTCTACATGCTAGTTATTTTTGCCTGTTAGGGTGAAGTTGTCATTTTACCAAATGGTGAAGTCACTATTTTGGCAATTTTACACCTTTTTAGGTGAAATCATAGTTTTCATTTTTCATAGAAATAATGACTTTGCCCAAAAATAACCAAAATCACTAGTCTAATGTGTAGTGGTGATTTCCACACATTTTTGGCAAAACCACTATTTTTAGGAATAATTAATTGATATGGAGTCATCGATTTCCGTAGTGAAGCCATCATTTTGCCTAAAACACTAATGGTGACTTTGCTAATTTTTCCCTAAATCTAGTAATTAATGAACAATAAATGACAAAAATGACAAAAGTAAGAATACATATTGGTGTCCCATCATGTTATGGTTACATTTTCTCTCTCACTTAGTCAAAACATACCATCATACTCCTCCACATGCCATTTTATTAGCTAGTTAGTGTGCAAAAACCAAATCTTAAATCACAAGTAGGCTAAGGTAAAAATGAATTGTTTTTCACCCTAGGGGTGAATATATGGCCTAAATTTTGATTTTTTACCCCTAAAGGCCTAAAGTTCACTCTTCTCAATCTAAGAAGTGTATTTTTTACATCAATGGTCTAGTTTATGTGTCATTTGATCCTGTGTGCCTTATTTTTCAGCCATGTTATAACTAGACTATCTTTTAGCCTCTTTTGAGAACCGTTTATTAACATTATTTTTCTACCTATACCACATATTAAATTAAAATACAAATATTCATACTCTTACATAGGCTAGCAACAAATTTTTGTTCTTTAACATCTCATCATAAATCCATTTTATGAGGTTTTCACATAAGCTCCCTTACCAATTTTCTTAGGTGTGATAAATTGTTTTCTAATCGATCAATGATATATTTTACCCTTTTGGTGAAAATTAATTTTAAAACATTTGATTAAATGTGTGAATGATTATAAATAACTTTGGGCAATCATTCTATTTGGACATATTTAATGACTATAACTGCCTTTGGACAAATTACTATTTTTTGACCCATCTGCCCTACTAGGGTAAATACCTATACCACTAATTATAATAACCTTTGGGTAAATTAGTGTCCCAAATTATTCTATTGATTACAACCAACTTTGGTCAAATCAGTGTCCTACCCATTACTGATTATAAATACTTTTGGAAAAATTAGTGACTTAACTACCATTATTGATTATAACTATCTTTGGGCATATCTATAATTTCACCCCCATTCCCACTAGTTTGTGTTATTTTATTAATTTTGAGGGAACATTGAATGAATTTATTTTTTCACTCACTCCTTTGAGGGGGCATCAAGAGATAATCAATAACCCTTTGGGCATGAACCTTTTATCTTAATGGCTTTTGAATTTTTTGAAAAGATGATACTATGCCTGTGTCTCACAATGCCTTCTTACATAAGGGAAAATTGTAAAAATTTTTGGACACTTTCATGCCTATATTGGGATTTAGATAAATTTATAAAAATTATGTAATTTAAGCCTAGAAATCACCTAATTTTTTTGAATTCATCTATGTAAGGAATTTAATTTATTAGAAACATGACAAGGCTTGATTGTTTAGGGCATTACCCTATATGCACCAATAACCTAACTTGGATTTAACCCTAATCAAATCATGACCTAGTAATTTGACATTCCTGGCCTATCAAGATATAATGAAAAACATTTAAAATAATTTCCAAAAGCCAAAAATTAGTAAGGAAGATTGATTAAATAGAAAATCTTAATTAAATTTGCCTAAGTAAATAGTCTAATTTGAATTAGTGAATTTCATTTATCTAAAAAGGAAATTATAAAAATTATGAAGTCAAAGTTAAAGGAACTAATAAAGTGATTTATTAATTCCTAAATTTTGAAAAAGGTGAGTCACAACCTCATAAATATCTAAAGTGAGTTGACATGTCTCGTACATATCTAATAATGAGTTGTCAAGACTTCATGAGTCTTTGACCCAACCTAAGGTTACCCTGACTCAACCTAGGTTATTTTATACTCAATAAAAGTTAGAACTAAAAATAAACTTCTTAGGGTTAGAGTTAGTTTTGAGATCTATAAATACAAGTGCCTTTACTCTACCCAAATAAGATTTTGTGTGTAAGGTTATTCTATAGGAATGCCTTCAATAAGCCATCAAAGTAAGGTCATAATGCCAAATTGATGCCAAGATTCAATCCAAGCCAAACCAAGCCAATCAAAGCCACATGTGTCCATTGGATAAGTACTACCAAGATGGATATTTATCAAAGTCTCTAATGACATAGACTAAGAAAGAACATATACTATGCCAACAAATGGACATTAATTTTGACAAGGGAGGTAAAATTATTCTTTTGTTTTTATCTCTTATTTGTAGTTTTGTTCATTGTGTTATGATCCCCTAGTACTTAGACAAAAATGGTTTGGCTTAATTGTATTTTTATACTTGAATTTTCTTGATATTCACTAACAAAGAATTGATAAACATTTGTGTGTTCTTCAGACTCCTAAGATACAAATTGGTAAGTGCAATGTCATGTATATTAATGACTTAACAATTTTTTTCTAAATACAAAGAAAACCATTTGAAACACCTACAAAATATCTTTGAATGCTGTCATAAGTTTGGTATTTCACTCAATCCAAAGAAATATTTTTTTTTACAACTAAAGGTAAGCTCCATGGTGACATATTTATGAAATAATTAATGTTAGTTGACCATGAAAGAGAAGATGCCATTTATAAAATTCAATTACCAAATAGTACGAAGGAACTAAAATATTTCTTTGGTAAAATTAATTTCATGTAGAAATTCATTTAAGGTTCTGATAAGATAACTAAACCATTGAATGTTGTGTTAAAACAAGGAGATACATTTGAGTAGATGCCTACCTCAAATAAATCCTTTCAATAAATTAAGGATGCCATAATGCAGGCCCTTATTTTGATCAATGCAAATTATGTAAAATATTTCTACTTATATTCATTTGCATCTGATCATACCATTGTTATTGTCCTTACTCATAAACTAGAAGATGGAGTGCATCATATAAATTTCATGAACATAGATTTTAAGGAATCTAAATTAAAGTAACCTATTCTAGACATAAAATTTTATGCACTGATAAAGGTAGAACATAAATTTAGATATTATATCTCGAGGAATAAATTTTATGCTATGGTTTTGGATCTTACTATCAAAATTATTATGGGGTAGATCAAAATTGGATAAATAAGAGTAGGTTAGGTTTCAAAAATTTAATAGTATGACATTGAAGTCAGGCCCATAAAGTTGATTTTAGATCAAGGTATGTCACAATTAATCTCATAAATTGACCTTGGTATTATTGTTGTCTAAGTGAATCAGTCTGAATTGAAGTACAACCTCTAGTATGACTCTATTAGTAATTAATTATTATATGGTGATCCACTGATTGGATTGGCTAGGGCATAGAAAGAACATTAAGGTTGAAGGATGTCCATTACATCCTAAATAAAGGTGCCTTATACCATATAAATCATGAAGGGATTTCCTTAATATGCTTAACATAATAATAATCACTAGATGCCATGACTTCTTTCCATTATAAATTAGGAAATGATTATCCTTATGGTAATGTGACAACTTATAACATCATAGGGCTAGTTATTATTATCTAACATTATTAAAGGATTATCATGCTCATGTGAGATCCTATCATCTTTTTCAAACATTTAAAAAATGGAAACTCATGCTATTATGCCCCTTCTACCAATAATTGAAGAGAATCCCTTTATTCAATGGGGCTTAGAATTCAGTAGATTCATAAATCCAAACTCTTCAATCAACCATCAATTCATCATTATAATGACACACTATTTCACAAGATGGGATGAAGCCAAAGCAACCAAGAAAAAAACTATTGAAGAGGTGATTAAATTTTTTGAAGAGAACATTAAAACTAGATATGTCACCCCTTTAGAATCTATGTGTGATAATGGTACTACCTTACAATCATTAAAGTTGACTAAGTGGGCATACCAAAATAGATTTTCATTGAAGTTCTCTTCACTCTATTACTATCAAGGAAATGGTTTGGATGAGTCCACAAATAAGAACTTGATGACTTTCATCAAGAAATCAATAGAAGAGAACCCATGTAGCTAACATCTTCTACTCAAGTATACTTTATGGGCTAATCAAATAAGGCACAATAAAAGTCTCAAGAGCTCCCATTTCATGATGGTTTATGGCATGTAACTAATATTTTTGATGACACTCAAAAGGCCTATGTATCAATTCACTAATTAATACACGTAATAAAATGAGATAGGTTATTCTAGGATATTGGACCTAATTCATATGGATGATATGAGAGATGAAACCTTGCATTATTTTAGCGAGCACCAATTAGTTATGAAAATATGGTTTGATAGAAATGCACAAGTTAAATGCTTTTGCATTTCAAACCTAGTTTTATTATGAGACAAAGCCCATGAGAAGAAATGTTAGAATTCAAAAACTAGTCCTCTTTGGGCTGGTCCATATCAATTTTTAGAATTGTTGGGATATAATGATTTAAGATTAAAAGATCTATAAGGGAATGACCTACAAATACCAGTGAAAAGATAATTTTTAAAGCATTAATTCTCATTTTCTCCATCCAATGCCATTTCATAATGAGAATAATGAGGTCTATTATATGTATATACTATACAATGTTTCATGATTTCTGAATTTAGGTTTTTATATTATTTTTTCATGTTTTTTGTTTGATTTTTTATGTTTCTTTCCACCTAACTTGTTTAAGTTGGATTTTTTCATCTGAGCCCCTAGTGTGTTTTCAGTGTGTTTATCAAATTCAAAATTGATTAGGGTTAGTTAATCTCCATAACATAGTAAATTAGTTCTATTGGAGGTTACCTCTTAGCATTTTTATTTTAGGTTTTATTGAAAGTGGCTACTAAGAAGCAGGAGGGTGAATCAGTATACAATAATGCACATTCAATTTCAAAAACATTACATCACACATCAACTTGATATAACAACATAATCATGAAAGAATATTCATCCAAAGCATGAATAAGAGTATAAAACACATCAACACATCATCTTGATATAACAACATAATCATGAAAGAATATTCATCCAAAGCATGAATAAGAGTATAAAACACATCAACACATCATCTATGTGGGAAACCCTCTTGGGTAATAGAACCCACTCTCAAGCCTACAAACATTTGGACTACTTGTCCTATAAGGTATTACAAACTAAAGACTACTAAGTCCTTTCAAATATAATTTGGTGAAATAAAATTTTGAAAAGGAGCACCATCCCATAAGATTATCAAGTCATCATGACTACCGACAACCTTGATCAAGTCCTCTTGACCAAAGGCCTTTAGTGAAACACATGTTTCACAAGGATAAAATGCCCCTAAGGAAGATCAAGTCCTTTAGACCCTCCTTTTAAATGAATACCTCCACCTTAGAACTGATGTCTATAACACTTGATGATGGACCTATGATAAAAAAACCTTATTCACATACTTATAATGCATCCAAAACCACCCTTTTGGATCATTCCATTCCTTAGCTCCTCCTTAACTCATATACAACCACCAAACCTATAAAAACTCTATCATAACATTAAAATCATGACCATGGGGTCATTAAAAAAAACACTTTTATATACCTCTAGGATAAAACACCAATATCACACAAAAATCATCTATCCTTCAATGCATACTCCTCTCACACCAGCCTCTAAGGTTTACTTGCTCATTCTGCCTCTACCAGGCTCATTAGGTCCAATGACCTATGTGTACTCATAAACAAACTTCATAAAATAATAATGAATAATATTATTCACTCTCTAATTTTCCACAATGAATTTTACACACTCTTTCAAAATCTATCTCCTTCACTTCACTCCACACAAACATAATTAGAAAAAACATGTCAAATATGCCTTATACCATGATCTTGGTATAACCTATCTTTGTTGAAAAATATTATTAACACACTTATTAAAAATTTGAAATAGTTATTCATACATGGTACATTTAATAACCACATACTTCATAGGTTATCCAAGTCCTCATTACCCCCAAACCGCCATTAGGTCTTTGGTGAGACATAAAACCATTAAGCCTTCATACTCACACGTGATATGTGAGACTACTTGGACCACCTTCATCATTTACCAATGTTTAAAAAAAATCAAACATATATATAATATAACATTTCTCACCCCCACATGGGTCCATGCCATCTAGAACTCCAACGCCACACTTGGACCTACCAATTAGCTATCCTAGCTCTTCAAGTCTTCATACATAGAAAACACAATCTCAAACTTATAAACCAAATAATTAAATATCTCACATATAAATAATATTATATCACATATATTAACCTTTGATTACCTTATTTATACCTCCTTCTACTTTAGACACATCAACACATGTTCTAGGGACTCAAAATAACATACACAAAATGACCACTCAGACTGGTCATATAAAGTCAAAGTAACTTCAAGCTATTTTGACTCACCATTAATGATAAAAGGAATATAATGAAAAAAAATGAATTATAATAAAAATTATAAATTTATATAACATCTCAATTCTCATTTTCTTCTTCAACTCTACTCAAAACACCTTCAACTTACCTCTGCAAGATGGTCACTCAAAATACTAGTGTATTCAACAAACACAATCAACTTTACATCTTTGTTAATATATAATATATATTGGTCAAAAATATAATTATAAAGTATATTATCCTTATGTATTATACAACACGCTCTAATATTTAATTCATCATTAGACATCTCGATAACATCAACACAAGCTCAATTATCCTTCTTAGGGCACTTACAGTCCATACATGAAAACACAATCAACTTTGAACATTTATAACTTTGAATGTACACACTTTTAGATATTAAAATATATATTTATATATGTTTATTTTATTAATCTAAAAATTTCATTTTTACATCATGATCAAATTCTGCATGTATCAAAAGTTATACCAAAAATATAGAGCACTAGTTTTTCTCTTTGTAAATTTGAATATTCAAATGCCAATGATCATAGTTAAAATTTAGTCAAAAATGCATCTTGTGATATATATGATTAGATAAATCACACACCATATATATTATTATAATTAAATTTAACTTTACCTTTCATCACTCATCATTATATCTTCATCTTTGACTATTTGACTTAATGTATTCCATCAATCTCTTGTACGTAGCTCTGTCTTTATCTATGTTAAACATTGGACACCTTGAAATCATCTTGATTAATATGAACCATTGATATATATATTTAATAACATATTATCACCATTAAATCTTGTAATAATATGATCTTTATCTCTTCTTGATGTTAAACTTTGAATTGTTGGCCTCATCTCATTCAATCTTATAATATTGACTCAACATGCATCATCGATCATCTAGGTCCTTATCATGTCACAAAAACCATTTGAACAATATATATTATCTTCCATGATCCATAGGATCTCCATTTGGTCCTAGTCTTCACCCTTCATAAATTTGGTTAAGTATGGGGACCATTGCAATCAGGTACTTTGCTCCTTAATAACTTTTGCCTCAATCAATCTCATGACTTGAAACTTGAGCCACATGATATCCTCATATAGATGAATATAACCATGTGTAAAAATTCTATTGAAAACTTATAAAGTTTAAGATATAACTCTATTAATCTGATCACTCATATTTTTCTACCACAGAGCCAACTATCCCAAGAACTATCTGGTAGGCCAACTTTGCACATGCATATCTTTTGATGCACTTAATCACATGATCTAAAATTTAGAAAAAATAAACTAGGAAAAAAAATAAACAAACCCATATTATCATTTTATCCTCTCACCTTCACACATGAAAAATATAACATCAAAATTCTTACTCATATTTTCTTGCCACATTGTAAATCTGGCTAAGTATGGGAAAACACTGTCAAACTACCTAGGAACCAACTTTGCACTAGCATATATTATGATGTGATTAATTACATGACCTAAAATTTAGTGAATATAAACTAGGTATAAATTTGATTACAAACATATGACCAAATCCCCTTGAATCATCGACACATGGTAATGGTGACATCAACAAATTGCCTACTTAGATTTTTTGTCACTAGACTCAAAATGTCTAGATGAAAATAACGATTAACCAGATGAAAACCACTCATGCACACAAAAACTATAATAATTATTAAATTATTATAGGACCCATTTCACATTCTCTAATAAACATACTCACCCTAAACATATCTAACCATACCAAAACTAAAGATCAACCAAGCCTCCTTTAAGTATACTAGGACAAGCACATTGCACCCTTTGTCATTATCATTTAGACTATCAAGGAATTTCATCCACTCACTTGTAAACCTCCATGACATCACCATTAAATAATTAATAATTTTATAAAATATACCCCTTTTTCATTGATGTTAACACCCATCATATTGATGTCAACCCCATCATATATAAATGTACAACTCACCTTCCTTCTCTCTCTTCAAGCACTCCTAAAATAGAAACATTCTCCCGATTTGACATAATGACAAAGTGGGCACCAATATATCCTAAGGACCTAAAATAAACTCCCAACAAGATAATACCATCTTAAAAAGATAGTACAAATCCCCCTTACCTTGAGCATACCTCTTTTTGCCTTGATAACTTCCTCTTACTTCATGTAAACACTCTCTTCAACCAAGCACTAAAAAAAATACTAAAATCTTATGTAACTCACAAATAAAAATATAATAGGGACTCCCCCTAATATTTTTGAGCCATTGTACCTCTTGATAAACTTTAGACCTTCACACACCATGAAGAACCACAATATAGGATTACACGACTTCTATCTCAAGAAACCATAAGAACCATCAACAGAACTCCATACCATTCACCAAAAAATAAAAATGCTCTAAACCAACCTAGGAAATTTATTTGAAACACACATACCTTTCACTTTTGGATGAAATGAACAAAAGAGCACTCTTCTTCTTATAAGGCCTATCTAGTCTCCTTGTCATCCTACCTAGAACTTGTAGAGCCCATAACTTTTAGTACACACACTATCAAGACCTAAAAATTCATATCTAGATCACTCTCATATGCCCCCTAAAGCACACCAATTTGAAACAACTATATAATCCTTTAAAATATACTTCATAAACCAATTTTCCAATTAGGCCTCCATCTTGACAAAAACACGAACAATTTAAAAACCAAAAACCTTCAAATCTATGTGAATATTTATTTGATAACTCATTTGACGCATTTAATATATTAAGAATATTCAAACCTTATCTTATAATGAAACTAATTTTATAGCATAGCCCAAAACCCTAGAAAATCAAAAACAAACAGAGTCAACAAACCTCCTTTTGGTCAATGTCCACCTCTAAAACTTCTTATACACCTAGAGATAACCATTACAGACTTCTAGACAAATATTAGAGATTCCACACATTTGGGAACCCATACATCATATAACCTATTTTAGGCCTTCTTGCCCTTAAGAAATTTTTTTTTATGCAAATATATCATCTTGATAAATTCACAAATCCTCCTTTTCCACTTGGAAACCTCCGTTCCTTACTTTTCAAACCATACACACACAACTTAATCACACCAATATCTAAAATTATTGGACCCAAGAGACCTTCATGAATTTATTCATTATGCAACATAACTAAGTGCCAACCAGCTCCACCATGCTTCCTTTTTTTGAAAAATGTCTCCTTGAAGCTAAGAGAGAGATACCCCTTTTGACATAGTGAGACTAAAAGTCCCAAAACTCTAGATACTCCTATATATCCATACCTTTCTCTAATTTGTATTTCATCTTGACTTTGAAAGGATACTTGACTTCATTTTTTTCTTCATATTTATCAGTAAATTTAGACAACAAAAAATTTTGATTTTCCTTTTTATGTATCATGGAAAACAAACCATTCTTACTTTCAAACTAATCTCTCCAGTTTAAAAACCTATTTTTGACCTCTTCCTTGCACACTAGGATCTATAAACACCTTATTTTTCTTTGGGAACTCATTCAACCTATTCTTACAACACCTAATAATGTGACCAACTCTATTCCAACTAAAACAAACAAGATCATTCATACCTTTTTCTTGATGATGATTGTGATCTTCTTTTTCTATCTAGATATAAGACAAATTCTCTTGGCACTCCAATATCTTATTCATATCTGATTCCTTCTTTTTTCTTTGCTAATCTAACTGATGATTTCTCTAAGACCAATTACTTTGTATTCCAAGGCTCCATGAGAACTCATTCTTGACTGACTTCCTTCTATAGTCCTTATCTCTATGACCATACTTATTATATGTATAACAAAGACCATGGAATAAACTATCTTACCTTGAAGCATTTGATTGTCTAATATATCTTCTTGCATTTCTTTCAAAAATTGCATTCTCCTTTACATACTGAAGATTCTCATGCTCCTTTTCAATTTTATCCAACTTGACTACAATAAGCTTATATTGACTCTTAAGGAACCCATCTCAATCTTTAGCTAAGTGTACTCATCTTCTTTTGCTTTTAGATTTGTATATTTAGTCTTTAACTGATCCTTAATAATAATGATCTTCTCTTCATCCCCTTTGTCTTTGTTGGCCATGCATTTCAATCTATATACTTGCATTTCAAGAGACTTGATCTATTCTTGATACTTCTTTTCTTCTTTCTTAGATGTGCCTAACAAACTTCCCTCAAGAGAATTTACTAATGCTTCAAGACCTTTGATCATGTTCATAATTTTATGATTCCTCTTCTTTTGATCCTTTAAATCACTAAGAGCACTTATGATCTTAACTTCTAGATCAACTTCTTATTCCTCTCTATCATCATCTCTACTATTATGGAAATTTTCTTTGTCAAACATTATGTCCTTTTCTTTTGAACACAAACTTTTCTTGGAATATACTAGCTAAAATTTAAGATCATTGATAACATTTTCATCCTCTTTGGCATCTTTCTTCAAATTACATATCTTCTCTTCAAGTTCCTTGATCACAACCTTCCTCTATTGATTCTCTTTCTTCAACTATCTAGCCATCTTTATACTAATTTTAGGATCTCCTTCAAGCTATTAAGATCCATCCAAAGGACTTTCTATGATACCAATTATTGAAAGTATCTACTAAGAGTGGGGGTTGAACTAGTATATTTCAAAAACATTCCATCATATAATCAACTTGATCTACCAACATAATAATGAAATCACATTCATCTAAAGCATGAACAAGAGCATAAAATACATCAACACATCATCTACGTGGGAAAACCTCTTGGGGAATAAAACCCACTCTCAAGCTTACAAAAATTTGGATTACTTGTCCTATAAGGTATTAAAAACAAGAGACTACTCAAGTCATTTATACCAAAATTTAGTGAAACAAATTTTTTACAAGGATCATCAACCCCTGAGATGATCAAGTCCTCCTAACCAAAGGCCTTTAGTGAAATACCTATTTGACAAGGAGCAACTACCCCTAAGGAAGATCAAATCCTTTAGACCCTGATTTGAAATGAACACCTCCAACTTATAACTGATGTATACAACACTTGATGATGAACCTCTACTAACAAAACCTTCTTCACATACTTATAATGCATCCAAAACCACCCTTTTAGATCATTCCACTCCTCAGATCCTCCTCAACTCATATACAACCACCAAACCTACTATAGATCTATCATAACAACATCAACATGACTAGGGGGTCATCCAAAAAAACCACACTCTGATCTACCTCTCATGTCAACCACCAATATCACAAAAACATCATTTATTTTTCACTTAAACACATACTCCTCTCACACCAAACTTTAGGGCTTACTTGCTCATTCTACCTCCACTAGGCTCATTAGGTCCAATGACCTATGTGTCCTCCTACACCAAATTTATCATACAATCATGACTGATATTCTTCACTCTCTGATGGTCCTCAATTACTTGTATATTATATTTTAAATTTTATCTAATTCACTTCACTCCACACACACACAACTAAAACAAATAGGTCAAATAGGCCTTGTACTTATACCATGCTCTTGGTATAACCCATCTTGGTCAGCCAAGGTTCTTACCACACTTTTTTCACCTTTGAAATATGTCCTCATATATTTTACATGTAATAACCACATAATTCATATTTCAACTAAAGCCTTATTACCCCCAAACCACCATTAGGTCTTTGGTGAGACCTAAAACCGTTAGGCCTTCATACTCACACATTATATGTGAAACTACTTAGACCAGCTTCATCCATTAACAATTATTATAAAAAATTAAACATATCTCCAATATCCCCTTTCTCACTCTTACATGGGTCCATGCCATCTAAAACACTAACTCCATACATGGACCTACCAATTAGGTCTCCTAGCTCTTCAAGTCTTCATACATAGAAACATAAGCTCAAACTTCTTAACTAGCTACTTAAATATTTCACGTATCCATATTATTATATCACATGTATTAACCCTTCAGGACCTCATCTATACCTCTATGTGATTTACACACATCAACATGCATTCTAAGCACTCAAAACAACATACACAAAATGACCACTTACCTTGGTCATATACAGTCAAAATATAGTCAAGCTATTTTGAATTTCCATTACTAATAAAAGGAATATCATGACAACCAATGAATTATAATAAGTTTTAGAGACTTATATAACATCTCCATGTTTATTTTCTTCTTCAATTCTACTCAGAACACCTTCAACATACCTCTGCAAGATGGTCACTTAAATTACTAGTGTATTTAACAAACATAGTCAACTTCTACATCTTTGTTGATATAGAATATTTATTGGTTAAACCTATAATTATCACACATATTATCCTTATGGATTTTAAAATTCTCTCCAATATCTAATTCATTATGAGACATCCAGATAGCATCAACACAAGATCAATTGTCCTTCTCGAGTCACTTATAGTCCATACATGAAAATAAAGTCAATTTTGAACCTTCATAACTTTGAATATGTAAAATTTTAGATGTTAAAAAATATATTTACACATGTGCCTTAGATTCCTATAAAAATTCTATTTTTACACCATGAGTAAATTGTTCCTATATCAAAAGTTATAGCCAAAATATAGAGCACTAGTTTTTTCCTTTGTAAATTTGAATATTCAAATGTCAATAGTCACAATTTAAATTTGGTCACAAAAAATGCATCTAATTCTCTCAATACTTAGATAAATCATGAACCATATATATTATTTTAGTTAAATTGACATTTGCCTTTCATCACTCATCATTGGATCTTCATCTTTGACTATTTATCTTAATGTACTCCATCGATCTCCTATACATAGCTCATTCTTTATTTGTGTTAAACATTAGACATATTGAAATCATCTCACTCAATATGCACCATTTAATCTATATATGTATTAACATCCATCAACATTATATATTGTAATAATGTCTTTCTTTATCTTTTATTGATGTTAAACTTTAAACAATTGACCTCATCTCATTCAATCTTGTAATATTGATTCAACATGTACCATTGATCTCTATAGATTAGCCAAGTCCTTATCATGTATCACACATAATTTTATAAATATTTATGATTTAACATGAGTGTTAGGATCTCTATTTGGTCATGGTATTTACCCTTCATAAATTTGGCTAAGTATGGGGACCATTATAAATTGCCTAGAAAACCAACTTTACTCCTTAATAAATTTTACCTTGACCAATCTCATGACCTAATACTTGAGCCATATGATCTCATAATATAAAATAATATAACCATGTATAAAAATAATCTTTAAATTTTCACACATGCAACATATAACTCCATTAATTTACTCACTCAGGTTTTTCTGCCATAGAGCCAACTATGCCAAGAATTATCTAGAAGGCCAATTTTGCACACACATATCTTTTGATGTGCTTCATCGCATGATTTGAAATTTAGTGAAAATAAAATAAGAAAAAAAATTAAACAAACCCATATTATCATTTTAAATATAACAAAATAAAAATGCCTACTAAACTTTTCTTTCCACATTGCAAATTTGGCTATGGGAAAACACTATCAAACTGCCTGGGAACCCAACTTTGCACTTGCATATATTATTTTGTGATTCATCACATGACCTAAAATTTATGACATAAAAACTAGGTAAAATTTTTATTACAACCATATGAAAAACTCCCCTTGACTCATCTACATGTGGAAATGGTGATGTCAACAAACTGCCTACTCAAATTTTCTATGACTAGACTCAAAATGTCTAAATGAAAACAATAATTAACCAGATGAAAACCACTCATGCACACAAGCACTCAAATCATTATTAAATTTTTATAGGACACATTACACATGATAAAATCAACATACTTATCCTTAAACATCTCTAACCGTTCCAAACTAAAGATCAAGTAAGCCTCCTTCAAGCATACTAGAACAAACACATCACACACTTTATCATTGTCACTTAGATTATCAAGGCACTTCATCTACTGACTTAGACACATCCATGAAATCACCATGACATAATTGAAAATTATCCAATAGGTTTTCCCTTTCAACCCATTTACTATAATTATATCTATAAATAAAGCCTATACACACCGAACATTACTTCAAAACCAAGTATGAGAAGTAGTAGAAGACAAAACAATAGTGTGCTGAAATTGAGGTGTTCTCAAGCTATTTTAAGTTGGTCACTTCAAATGGTGAGTAATTAAATGAAGATAATTCATATTTTATAAGTTGATAGTAATTAGTCATTCTTGAATTAAAACATAAACTAGAATCAATTCTTTTGTACATTTTTAGAATTGTAAAGGCTAGTGATTTGAAATAGAACTTGTCAATTTAGAACAATTTATTTTCTTGTTTAAAACATCAATTGCACTTAATTGAACAACTAAAGTGAATGGAATCATTAATTTATTTTTAATTTATCTTAGTAATCTATTTTTTTTGAGTTTATAATTATACCCATGGCTTGGTTTATAATGTTTAATGGATAGAATTGCAAAATATTTTCATAAGAAAATATTAGGGGAAACTGATTAAGAATGTAAAATTCAAGTCTTCCTTGAAAGGGTGATTTATTAAATCTCCACTATATGTTTTCCAACCTATTTGGCAGTGGAGCAAGTCCTTTAGTAGGATTAGAAGTATCTTTATTAGGGTTATAAACATTTAGATGGTGGTATAACAATGCCCATGACAGTGCCCCCTTAGCTGAATAACTAATGTTGTTCCTCTCAGAAGTTTTGGCTACTTAGATAGGTCTAACTTGTTTCAAATGAATTCAAGAGATATAAAATAACTAATCAATTTTAAACACACTAATATTCTAAGGATGAATTATAATTTTATATGTCACATGTTGAAGTATACTTTAGTGCCTTCACCTTTTTGATTTTTTCTAATGAATTATTTTTAGTTTGTGCTTGTTGTCTAAGTGTGAATATTTATAGTCTAGGTTCTAAATGTTGGTGCAAAATTATCCCTATAGAGGCCACCATTTTTTGGGTCTAACTTGCCCCATTCTTAAATTTTAATTGAGGACCCTCTTATGCTACTTTGGTCTATAGTTTGTAGGATTTTAGATGTGAAGTTCTGCCATCTGAATGCTTCATTCATATTAACCATGTCTAAATTCAATCCTTTTGAACATAAGAAGTTACATTTTTGATTCTCCTAGTCTAAATTTTACCTCTAAAATTTTTTATTTTGATTTGAAAATGACCAAATATTTATAATTTCCCATTATAAAAACTCAATTGATATTTAGTTTTTGACTTGGCAATTCAAAAATTATTCAAGATTTGATTATGATGTGAATTCATTGCTATAGAATAAAAAATTATATTATGTGTCTAAACTCAAAATCTATCCTTTATTTTATACCTTGGTGGA
Source organism: Torreya grandis (assembly GCA_037957365.1). Lineage (NCBI taxonomy): Eukaryota > Viridiplantae > Streptophyta > Pinopsida > Cupressales > Taxaceae > Torreya > Torreya grandis. Next base: position 257,399 of record JARHVA010005664.1, read on the forward strand.
TTTTCTCATTTTTTGGCTAACTTACTAATGACTTCATTTTCCTTAGTTTTTTCATTTCCTTGTATTTTCTACAAGTTTTGAATACTTTTCGAGGTCTCCCAGATCCTTTCATGTAACCAAATCTTGATTAAGCATGACTTTAAAGTAAAACCATTTTTGAAAAATGACTAAGTCCTTTTAAAGCCCTCAAGGACTTGATATGGAACTATGCAATACCATCCCATGAGTTTATAACCTTAGAACCTCAAAGGCATTAGGGAATTAACATAGAAGATCAAAATCTCAAAAATGTAGAACCTAAAAACCTTAGAGGTATTACATTATTAAACAATAGATTCAAATGATATTGGCAAAGGCTCGTGGCATTGAGAAAATGCCATGTAGAACCCTCCTGGGATCTTATAAGCCTAGTGGGTTAGCAATGTAGCCCAAATATTGAAGAGCTCATAAGTTGAGAAGAAGCCACCTAGCCATAATAGTGATAAAGGTAAATACCAAAATAAATCCTGGGGGAGATGATAGGTTTCCAAGTAGTAAAGTGCAACCCAACAGCTAAAGATAATATCCTAGCAAAGGAAAAGGAATGTGAAATTAAGAAGAGGACACATGGCCAAAAGAGAAGATACTAAGGACAAAAAAGTAGAGGAGTAGAATTGGGGACTTGATAAAAAGCTAGTATGGTTGAGGAACATGTCCAGGATTGTGGATGATCATCAAGTGGAAAAGAGGGCTTAAGGACATAAAAGATGATGAACCAAAACCATGTCAATCAACTAATTCATCATAAAAGGCATGTGCCTAAATTTGATGAGCCATCAAAATGTTAGCATGACTCAAACTAAGGTAATAATAAAATAATCAATTAAGATAGCTTTTAAGGGATTTGATTGGTCAAGAGAGGTAGGTGGAGAGAATTGGTGGTTTCATGACCTAAATATTCTCCTATGTGGGATAAATAGAGGAATCATAAAAAAAACTTGGCCTAAAAAAGAGAAGTGGGGATATAATTTTGGATAGATAGGTGTTAAAACCTAGAGAAACTACAAATAGAACACGATCACTTTTGAGGGTGAAAGGGAATATTCTAAATAAATATAGTTATAGTAGCCTAGAGCAGTAATAATGGCCATAGATGGGAGCCTTACACTATTTGGAGGTAAGTCCCATTATTGTAAAAGGGGGAGATGTTATGCAAAAAAAAACTACAAAAATTGTGATAGGCTCAATCCTCTCTTTTTTCTTATTTTGTTTTGGCTTACGATTGTCTAATTGGAGGGCATACTTCAATGTTTTTGTAATAACACTTAAAAATATACCAATCTAGTTTGGAATTCATGTTTTTATTAAGTAATGTCCTTATTTTATTTATGGAACATTATTTATTAATGTTAATACAAGATGGAAAAGCTTATTTACTAATGAATATGCATCCATATTATGAAATAACTAGTCTGATTGGTTATGAATTTCCATTCCGTTTAACTTGAAGTTATTTCAAGCCATTATGTGAAATAGCTATAGGCCTTTCATATGATTTTATTTAACATAAGTAATATGTTAAGTTAATTCTTTATAATCTTGCCTATTTAGTTATTTTAGTTTGTGTTATAGCTAGACCTGATACACAATGGTATAATTGTGATTAAGCATGCTTTTGATTTTCAACATTAACAATCTTGTTTCAGTCAAGGATCCAATTACTTTCTTGACTTACTCTTTCTCCAATTTTATCTTTTTTTGTGATTAATATTATTTCCATTGTACTATAATGTGATGCAAATGTTAATGAGGAATAAATGACTTGAGAAAACATCGGTAAGATTTCTTGAATAACATAGAGTGGATTGAACTTATGGTAGTTCATTACCATTACTCATCGAAATAAATGATTGAAAAGTTATTTTCCCTTGGATTCAACTAATTGAATCCTAAAAATGAGGATACATTATGTCTCATGTGATATTATATCCCTTTATCCCATCATATTAGTTAGTCTAATAACTATTTCTACTATGGGTCATAAATTGAGACCAACACTACCCAATATCTCACCCATGTGAGAAGTGGTAGATGGATATTTGGCCTTGAAAAAAATGTGATACAAGTGCATATATCAGAATTAAAAAAATTATAATATGTGTTATAATCATAAGTGATTTTTCCATATTCATTTTTCATATTAGTTGTGTCATTCCAATCATCTTCTACATAATCATCATCATAATCATAATCATCCTCTTAATCTTGAAATTTTGGTATGCCACTCTTGTCCTCTTTTATATATTTATATGTAAACTAACATTCCTCTATTATGATATTGACCTTTCTAATTTCTCTTTTACAATATGGACTATATAATGTGACTCTACTATTATTTTATTAGTTGTATTTTCTTGAATATTAGGTGAAGAAAAGTTTTCCTTTTTCTGCTCTTACTCTAAATATATTCCATATTTTGAAATGGAAATGACTTTACCTTCATGATAACATATAATGGAATATTTTTTTTATCAATCAATGCCTTTATTGATTTTAAAAATGATCATCCTAACACAACATTGTATTCACTTATATGATAAATAGTGGTGGATATAAGATGACACTTTTTGAAGCAAATAATATTAGTATCTTAATTGATCCTAGATATGATATCGATGTGGTATTTTGATCTATGTGATAATGATTATGTATAAGATATAAAATAAATGATATATAACAAATATTTATTTTGTGATAGTCTATAACCTAGACATTGATAAATTTATTGTCATCTATGTGAGCAGTGATAGTGAAAGGTTCTTGATATGAGGAAGGTCTTATAATTTCCTTGAACCATACTTATAACATTAGATTTTGTAGGCATATCTTACTTTTTAACCTATTTTGTTATAACCCTCTCTTAAGAATGTTTTTTTTTTAAAATCTTGAATTTGATTTTATAGATTCTCTTTTAATAATTACTCTTCTTGTAACTTCTCTTGTTGTGACTTTTGTAACCTTTTTTGTTCTAATTCTTTTTGTAATTTTTTTCTCAATTTTTTATTTTAATAACTTTTCTTGGGTATGCCATTGTAGAACCCACAATAAAAAGAAATAGAAAAAAACACATATAGAAATGGGTGAAGCCCATATAAAACCATTGGGATCATCTGTTAGAGTATCTTAGTACTCATGCTTGCTAGGTTTGGCCTACGTGGGGGTTTGTCCCACATTGGCTAGTTTAGATTTCATATTACTATGCCTTACCTATATAATAAATTTCTCTCTTTGTAATTTACATACCATTACATGATTTATGATCTTTGTTCATATCCTTGTCAAATCTCATTTATGTATAAAAATTGTTTTGCTTAAAATTGGTTTTCTTATTTGAGTGTATGTTGAAACATTAATGGATATGGTAATGAGATCTTAGAGAGATCTTAGTTGAATAGGTTTGATTACTCTTTCATGGTACTAGATCCACACTCCAATAGCCATTACTTAAGTTTGTTTATAAATCTAGTAATTTACTTCTTTGCCAATATTATTTATTTAGTGGATGAATATCAGATCTTTAAAAATTATTTCGTCATACATTTTGCCCCTTATTTGACCTCATATTTGATTTGGCCATGGTTTGTTCTTTCTTATTGGGTTTTGATTAACTTGACATCAATATTGGGAGATGTTTTTTTTGTTTTGGCCAAATCTTGGATTTATCTTGGATCTATGGTCTCCTCTCCTAGCATTCATTACTCCCTAATCTACCCTATGGATCTTGCAATCTTGTTTTTGTAGAGTTTTATTTAAGAAAATCTTATTTTTGGAGGAAATAAGGTCAACACTTGGAGAGATGAGGCTTTAAAGGAGAGGAGGTGGAGAGATGCTTTTCTTTTCACATATGTTGTAGCACCATTCTTCTTTGGCTCATTGTCTTGGTTGAAGCATTATTTTTCTAGGTGGTATTGTAGATCTATCCTTTTTCTAAACAAAGAAAGGCATTACCTTCTATTTATTACATCATATCTACTTACAAGAAGGCATCATCTCTAAAAAATAAGGCATCTCATTTGTCTTATCTAAGTGCTAATGATTTCAATGGCATAAGAGAGAAGGAATTGACTATTTTATATCTGAATTGGAGTTTGTGGAAGCTTAGATCTACACTAAGGGTGACATTTTTGTTCTGCCTATGTATGGAGGGATATCTACAATTATTTATGGATTTGTGTTTAAAATTTGTGGTCTTATCATGTCCTGCTCACCATCTAGCCTCCCTCTAACCTTGCCAAAATTGTTATAGGTTTATTTATATAACTATTGAATTCAAATTGAAAGCCCACAGTCTTGGCTCAACCCAAAACAACTATCTATACTCCTATCTCATCTCTACTACCCACTCACCTTGTCTCACCTCTATTAATTATGATTTGTGTAGAGATTTTTGTGGGTCTAAATCTGCATCCTTCTATAGCATGTTGAATAATTTGAAGAACCTTATATGGCATTGTAGGAGATTAAGGACGTTTGTGGTGTTGTAGGATAGCATGGGAATTGGGAGATAGCTCAGTGTTGGAAAGGGAGACTATCTATGTGGAGAGTTGTGTGAACTCTTTTTTTATTCTATAGGTTTGGTAGAAGTCAACTTTTATTTGGATTTATTCCTGAGCTACTACTAGCTAAACCTCACTTTCTTTCTTTCAAAACAACTAGTTTATTAATTATTTGTATTAAAACCTATACGTTTTATTAAACATAAAGTGTAGTTTGATTGTATATATATCAAGGTAATTGACAGATTATTTTTTCACTTTAGTTCACTTTATAACATCCATGGTGAAATTATGGTTCTAAAAAGTGGTAGGAAGGCTAAACCCACCTTAACCACAATTTTTTTTTTTAACTTTTATTGAAAAATTTATTAAGTAGGCCTTATTGACGAGAACATAATGATTTAATAACTTTTGATTGGTAACTCAAAATTTAGTACAATTTTTTGTAAAAGTTTATGTTTTTCAATTTACTACACATTGTGCCTATCTAAAATTTAAAACACACTAAAATATAAAGTGTCATATTTTGGGGGGTCTCTTCACATTGATTGTGTTGTTTTATGCTTATAATTTATGGTGATATTTTAGTGGTGACTCATTTGCTATGTTTGTGAGCATTTTTAAAGGAATATTATTAATTTTTCACATACTTTATCTCCTTCATTTATCAGATATAATAGGGTGAGGTCTGGTCTAGTAAGAGGTCAGACCCCTCATAGGAAACACAAACTTCTTTCTTGCTTCTTCTAGATTACATTGTCATCATTTATAGCAATCATGGATGCATTTTTTGGATAAGTCCTACATCCTATTATTGATTGTGAATTATCACTACTAAGGGGTTTCCTATGCTATGATCGTTGCATTATAATTCATGCACACACTATCTTATATGCATTTTTTATTGAGTTTGATATCCTTTTTGCCTGTGCTTTCTTTGAACGTTGTTATTTTTGACTGCTGATTTTTTTCTGGTATAGTTGCATACATCATGTATATTTTTCCATTTATAACACTCTTCTGTCATCCCATGACATGTTATTTTGTATATTGGTACTTTGACACATTAGTAGTTGTGTCATATCTCCTTGAGTCCCCTTTCTTAACATCTCACCTTCTTCTATGGGGACACCTCTTTACTCCCTTATTTTTGGAGCACCTTTCTTGATGGCTTATTTTACAAGTTGATAGTCTCCTCATTTAGAGTTATTCTGGTGAATCCCAGTGTCTTCCTTGTTTCTATCTAGTGTTGTTTGTATATGGGTTATATTATACTTGTAATGATTTATAAAGTGCCATGAGGGGTTTGTTGATTTAGCCTTGTCTACCTTCATACATTTGTGTTATCTATTTTGAGCATCTTTTCACTTTGTCAATTGATTGTATCTTCTATCACCACCATGGGCCATCATTTTTGAGAGACTTTTTATGTATTTTGACACCTTTTTCAATAGTTGATAGTCTCCCATAGCTTGAATGTAGATATTATGGTGAATCCTAGTGTCACTTATCTTTTTTGATAGTTCAACAGTCTCATTTAGCATGACATGGAGCTATTCTAGTGTATACATTATCAACTTATTTGATATTCAAGTAGTGGATTTGGACCACTCATGTAGACCTTTTACCTCCACTCATCCATTCAAAAATATGGGGGGTGCATTGTACATTCTACTTCTTTGGTGTTAAGTATTCCTTACACATATAATATTGTTTTGTACTTTCATCACCACTGGTAGTATTCATGAGTGAAGCTATTCTAGTGAAGCCAAGTGTCAATTTTTTTTGTGATTGAGTAGTGGATTCAAACCACTCATGAAAATTAAGCTCTTTTTTGACTTGTGAGTACTTAGAGTGTGGACTACTTCAACATCATCTTTGTGGGGCATTATAGCTTTCTCTTCTTCTTTTCTCTCTTTTGAGGGGTAGTTTTTCTTATGGTTTTTTTCTCTTTTTCTCCACTTTATAATATTTATGTATTTTTCACTTTTGAGTATTTTCTAGATTTCAAGTTTGTATATAAGTTTCTTATTTAGGCACTTTATTTGCCAAAATGCATATGAAGATTATTTTTTGAATCCATAGTCTTTTTGGTGATTCTTATAGTGACACCAGTGTGGTATCCCCACTAGTGACATCAATGTGGTAGCCCCACTAGTCTTTGTGTTCACTTCTCACCATCATGCTAGAGGGTGTTAAAATTATGATTCCTTGGGTTCATCATTCTACCTAGTAATTTGGAGTGAAATGTTTGTGTTTAGTGATCCTCATATTTAACACCATTCCTATTTGGACTTGGCTATTACAATGACTTAACATCCATGTAATCTAACATGATGGATTGACATCCATAGGGACACATGATTTCACACTACATCCTCTATTATTATCCCTTAGCTTCACTTGAGGGGGGGGGGTGTTAGATTTTTTTATTACTCATGCTTGCTATGTTTGTCCTATGTGGGGGTTTGTCCCATATTGGCTAGTTTAGCTTTCATATTGCTTTTCCTTTTTTATATAAGCAAGTTATCTATTTGTAATATACATTCTTTTACATGATTCATGATCTTTTTGCATATCCTTTTCAAATCTCATTTATGTATAACAATTGTTTTACTTATAGTTAGTTTTCTTATTTGAGTGTATGCTAAAATATTAATGGTTGTGATAATGAACTCTTGGAGAGATATTGGTTAAAGAGTTTTGATAACTCTTTCAACATCCATGGGCATTGGTTCAAAATAAGGGGGTTCCCAAACTAAATATTCATAAATTCAAGAGGACACTAAAAAGTCTTGGCAGATGGATATATATCTTGAAATTTCTAAATGTACAACTTTTACCTTACCTCTAACACACATCCAACACCTGATAGTAGCATCTTTAGTTTACTCAACTTAAATTGCATTAACTACCATAACATAAGAAGTCACCTTGGATGTTGCTCAAATTTCATTTGAAAATCAAATAAGAGGTGTTATTTCCTTTCATACTTTTATTACACAAAAGGTAGATACAATCCAATAGGATAATGACCAAATGTTGAGTTACATGAGTGCTTTGTGAAGGCTATAAATACAATTGATAACACCTATTGTAATTTATTTCATCAAGTCCTAGGTTAGCAAGTAATGTTTGATTCAAATCAATTCACTACTCCCATCACCAAAATAACATTGGCCTAGGCAACAACACATTAATTGAAAAAATCAAGGTTTAAGTATAGATGCTTCATAGTGAAGCTAAGGTAATACTCAAGTTTCTAGGGGAATATAGGTAAGTCATGAATACAATTATACACAAAGATAGAAAAATTTAAAGGAAGTTGCTCAACTGGAAGGCTTAGCTCTAGAATACATAGAAAGACATCACACATAACTTGACACATATAGATCAATCAAAAGTAATCATGTAAATTAAAGTGGTATTGGTTAAATTAGACAATGCTTGATATAAATCACTATTATTGAGAAATAATGTTATAATCAGAATGTAAACATTAACATTAGATATGTTTCAAAACACATTCATAGGGGTATAGACATAGTGGTATGTGGAGTGAATGTAAAAAAATATACAAGGCATAAATAATTTTTTTAATGCACCAACCACTTACTATAACTACGAGTGATGATGATATTATTAAAGTGATGTAATTTCAAGTGCATATGTCCATGTTTTTCAATATTTGAACCAATTATTTAACCACTTAGGTAAAGGATGAGATTGTCATAGCTTTACTTCATTCAATTAATCCAACAACTGAACCATACATAGAAAGATATAATGAACACATTATATATTATTATATTTCATATTACATTATTCTTCAACATTATACAAATAAATAGGAACTTGTTTCCTATATTCAAGGATATAACCAATCCTTGGAAACTCTCAACCACTAACCTCCCTAGTATAAATACGTGAGTTATTTTAACCACCCAATCTCACATAAATATGTGATTTTTAATCTTAAACTCATTTAAAATATTAGAAAATTATAATATGCTAAATAATATAATCTAAATATAATATAAAGACTAATAATTCATAACATTCCCCCCTTTATTACATGATAAAACATATCCCATTTTCCAATTGTAACATGCCACCTATGTGTGCTCATGATCTTCTCATTGATGTTTTTCCCAAACTATGACCAATGACATTACCCAATTAGTTTTACATGTGTACCAATAATCTTTCATAATTGGTTTTCTAGGTTTACAAAAAACCTTACATAATTGGTTTTCCATGTTCACCAAAAACCTTACACAATTAGTTTTCCAAGTTTGCCAAAAACTTTACACAATTGGTTTTCTAGGTTCACCAAAAACCTTAAAATTACTTTTCCTAGTTTACCAAAAACCTTCACGTCATGATTTCTACAATACATTTTGATCAACATTATACAATGTTTCTACAAAAGGGGTTACATGAGGAATACTCACAAGTGAACATGAATACACATATATTCTTATTTTCACACCATATTAAAAATTTGAAAAAACTAAAATCCATATCAACCAACTAAAATAAATGTCATCATACCAAAAGTATGGACCCGTCATCGATGATTGATGAGAGATCACTAAAATTCCTCCAACTTCTATTTCCTCTAACCTCCTTCATGTGAATCTACTTACTCAGTCGTTGAAGTCATGAAGCTCAATTATTTACTCATTAGGTGTACTTCCCCCCTTAATGTGAAACAATAAATAGGACACTAAGGTCACTCAAAAATGAATTTGTAAGGAAATGCTTTTTATTTTTATAATTTTTAACAATGAACCCAAATAAATTTAATGAATCAACTTTTCATTTTGAAAAATTTAAACAACACACACTTTTAACCAAAAATATGAATAAATTTTGAGAATTTTTAAAACTTAAACTCATCAAAAGACTCATTTCTAAAACTTAATTAAACTATTGACAAGATACAAATATTACGAAGGATAAGACTAATGAGTAAACTTTTTATACTCATAAAAACTACTATTATAAAACTTTAATAACCTATACTAATATGGTTTTAATCATCATATGGCCACATGATATGATATATGAGATATTGACCATGTATATAAAATACTTGACTAGACTAAATGCATAAAAAATAAACCAATCGATATAATAAGCAAACCTAATTTGTTTAAACCTTAATTGAGCTAGTTGGGATAGAGAGGATTACATTAGAGATAAATGGAAATGGTTGTGTGTTGAATAATATTTACACTATCACCAAATATATAACATGTTGAGTGTTGTGTATTGGATGAGATTCTAATGATGAATTTACAAGTCTGAGCTATTCAATTAGTATGTGGACTGTGAGCACATTATCTATTGTGGAATTAGATTACAGTTAATTTAGTATCAAATATGATTTTGAATATCAAAGAATAATGTAATAGAAACTATACATAAATCATATGCATGATAGAGGATCCATCTAGTGATAAAATCACTAAAAATTAGACACTATGTAGAGTTATTTGGAATAAATATGACAATCTATGTAGTAAATTAACATCAAGATGTAAAAATGAATTAAATAGATCTACAAGCATATATCATTCTTTGCATAAATAAAATAGACTATAAACAAATAGTTATAGTTTCCAAAGTCATTAATTATTTGGTCTACATTTTCCAATGGATCCTATAGGTTGAGCCAACTACATCTCAACTTATAGAAAAATAGGAAAATTAGAACCTTGCAGATCAACATTGTTTCCTTCTTCAATTGTGTTTAAAACTCACTCAAATAAATTTCATAGCATCACCTAGTATATTTTAGGATCTTTGCATGTATATGGATCAAAATGCAATTCTACACATTATTTTGGTTATTTACGTTGAGATATCTGGTGAGTTGAGGCTTTTAAAATTTATAATAATGACTTCTATCACTTTTATCCAAACCTGAGATGTGTCTTGCCTTTCCTTATATAAGGCGACATTATTTTCTCAAATTATGTTTTTCTCATGAATTGGGGTTGTTAGAAATAACAATGGTTTTCCCTAATGTAATTTATTAGGACTTCATAGCCTGCTTTGATACCAATAATAGGTAAAGGATGAACTTATCATAGCTTTACTTCATGCAATTAATCAAAAAGTCAAACCATACAGAGAAAGATATAATGAACACATAATATACTATGATATTTCTTATTACATTTTCATCCGACATTATACAAATATTTAAGAATGTATTTCCATTATTTAAGGATATAAGCAATCCTCAAAACTCTCAACCACTAACTTCCCTAGTCTAAATATGTGAGTTGGTTGAATTGATCAATCTCAAATAAATATATGATTTGTTATCTAAACATCATTTATAATATTAGAAAATTATATTATGATAAATAATATAATCCAAATATAATTTAAGGACTAATAATTCCTAACATCAACATGGTCAAGGATTCACTAGAAAACTAGAAAAATTAAAAGAATGATCTGAAAAAACTTATAATTTCAGTCAAGGACATCAAAGATGAAACAAAATATGTCCCACTTACCTATCTCATCAAGCTAATATATGTGAATAAAGTGACTTAAGGGTTGAAACTACAACATCTTCCTCTACCAAAACCTATTTAATATTAAAATATTGAAACAATAACAACTTAAACAACTTCATCTACAAAATCATTAGTGGTTTTTAATTATTCTCAGTTTAATCCTCCTGTATCCACATAATTAATGTCACCTCCACTATAAGAAGGTACTATGATTTCACAAATTTAATCAATATTTTCCTCAAATACAATTTTGTGAGAAAAACTATTTATGAGTGGGGTTAGAAAGGTTGAAAATCATAAATGGTAGCCTCTTGGTTACACCACCCTATTGAAAGCCTATAAAAGGTGGTAGGGTGGTATGCAACTTATTTGAAAACCTGAAAGAGAGGCTAAGTAGTGCATAAGAACTAAAAATTGGTAAATTATTCTTTAATAAAAAATGTGACCAAAGTTTATTCACATTGTAATAAGGCATAACTCATAACAAATCCATTTTTTTATAGAAATCATATGCACATTGCATGCACTATGACATTAGACTTTTTCTTAGGACTAGAAAATTATTTAATCAAGGATTATGTTGGTAGAAGAGTGTGAAGTTTACTCCACACATATTTTGTATAAATCAAATTTGTGACTGATGTAAAATTTTATATAATTGGTCATATAAGTTAATGCAACTACTGGAATATGGAATATCTACCTCAAATTGAGAAGAAAAGGAAATGAAAGGTCAAAGAAATAAAGAGTCATGTTCTATTAAAACTCTATATATACCCAATAAGGTTAGCTGAATATGTTGGTTATCTCTCCTAATTAGTTTTTGATTTAATATAAATCTCTAATATTCTGAATATTTAAACTTGATGTGCACTTTATGTCGAGTTTCTTTGAAAACTAATGTATCTTCATATTTTTTGTAGTATAAGTTTTTTATGTCTACCTAAAAATATGGATATGGTGTGTGAGTGAAATTAGTTATATCTATATGTGTGATTTTTAATAAATATATAAAATTGATAATTTTCATCTAATTCCACACCTTCTCTTTTATCTATACTCTAATTTAAACTATTAACATCTGGTGAGTTTCATTGTAACCTACAAGACTACAATAATTAACATTTCTTGATGAGGAAAACTAAGGACTGATGCTAAAAAATATGCAAGTCTATTGTACTTCAGACCATTGTATTCACAAATGTAGATACCTCCTATGTGTGAGTTCACATTATATTCTTTACACTAATAATTAATTTTATTCTCCTTCTTTTGAAACCCTAATTACCCTTTTAACACAAGATGGAACTTGAAAAGGGGTTAAAAATATGGGTTGGATAACTCCAAAAACTCTCCATTGAGTGACTGATCATTTCCTACATTCCAATACTTAGAAGAGGGCTCAAATTGTACATAGTTCTTCCCCACATGTGTGTGTGTTCACCATGATGATCATGCTAGAATGAAATACAACGTTTGGCCTTTGACACTTGACACAATAAAATTTTGACCTATATTTGTATTCAAAATTGCATCTATGGTTATATGTATAAGTAAATAATGAATAACAAAATCTTACACTCGTGAAAGCTCATAATGATGAGAAGAACAATGCTCTACACAAGATGGTTAGAATAGGAGACCATGTGATCACTATGGAAGAGTTGATTAAATTTGATTAAGACCTTGCATGCATCTATAATAGAAACAATGAGTCACCTCTCTTTATAACATATACCAATGGCCATCTCAACACATTCTTAAAATTGTTGAGATTTTTCAAACCTCACTACAGAAGACTCCATGATGCAAAAGACATCTCTATTTGGTTCAAAGTGAAATTTATGACATAAGAATTTGTTTTTGAAGGTTGAGTGGGAAAATATCTAATCATATTATTCCACACTAAGTAGATAAAGAATTTTAAATGTGTTTTTTAAGCACAAGATATTGAGTTATGAATTTACTTAGTTATAAGACATTAAATCATGTGCTTGAGGAAATGATATGCTCCATTATAAGAATTACATAACAATAATATTGATAAAGCCAAGTTGAAAGTAATTTTTTTTGGGATTTTTGTAGTTATTGTGCTCCATGTACATCTGAGACAAATTCTTTAAACATTTTTAGGGCCTAAATTTGATGATGGATGATCAACCCTTCCTATATAATTTATATATATTTATTACAATTCTTTATAAATTTTTAATGATTTGTCTAAAATTTTAAATTTCATATAGTATAATATCTTAAAAAAATTGATTTGATTTTACAATTAAAAAAGGGCCATACAACCCTTAAATTTAAACCCTAAGTAGAAAAAATGAATAGTTAAGCCTAAGAACTTAGTAAATTGTCACGAAAATAATAGATTATTTACGTGTCTTAAAATCCTCTTGAGTGTGTCATAAAAATCAATACTTTCCTACATGAAATTCTACCCTCTTGAGTGTGACAAGTCAAAAAACCCACTCACCTAGTAAAAAATGTCACAAAAATTGGAAGTTGCTTACACACTTTACAAATTTCCATCTCCTAAGCTCGATACTTTTGAAAATCCATAATTCAAACCCCACATGTAATATAATGATTCCAATATTGATATGCTTTGAGCCAAATTTTTTTGACCCAAATCTTAAATAAAATCTCACAAAAATTTAATTAAAATAAATTAAAAATCATTGAGGAGCTACTAAGAGTTTGACAATATTTTTGTTATAACTTTCACATCTGAAATCTATTTCGGTTCCCATGTGAAGCAGTGGAAATATATTTCAACATAAATAATTCAATATCATAAATATTTTTTTGGTAGGGAATTTTTCAAGTTACAATCTTTTGAAAATAAGAACACTTTTCAAAGTTTGTGTTATCTAATACAAAAATTCACATTCATTTCCCATATGATTAAGATGGGTAAAATGGTTTATAGTTGGTCAAATCAAAACATGGGAGTCCTTCTGACACATTATCTATAGGTATATGTGACATGGATAAATAATTGATATAAAACAAATGAAGATTATGGGATTTTCTTATATTCTATGAGGGAATCTAGTCACATAGATAAAACTAATTATTATTCCAAATTTTATAATCTTGGGATAAATGTTGTAATCACATTTTAATAAGTAACTAGAGGCCGATTTCAATCAAGGAACTTATAATTGGAAAATTTTGACAATATAACACATGGGTGTCCTTTTTATTATTGATGAATTATTTGAAACAAATCCATTTTTCAATCATTATTCTAGTCAACAATACCAAATATGAGATTTAGTTTCAGGGGTAAACAACTAATGTGTGATACATGAATCAATATCAAATGTTTGACATAGGGAATGTGGTCCCACAAATAGAGCCAAGTGTTATCCAAAATTTTGGAATCTTGAGATAACACCTATAATCACATTTTTAAAGTTAACTAGAGGCCAATTATAGTCAAGGAGATTATAATTGGTAACTTAGGATAATAAAACACATGGTTTCCCATTTTTTCATTAGTAAATTTCTCTAAAAAGAACCATTATTCAATTTTCATTTTGGTCAACCATACCAAATGTAAGATCTAGTTTAAAATGTAAATAAGAAATTTTTGATACATGGATTGATATCAAATGGTTTATGGAGGTTAAACACAAGGGAGAATTACAGAGAGAAACCAAGGGATCAAAAGGTGAAATTTCTAACACTTTTTCCTAAAAGAGAAGGCCTTATGGGCCTATTTGGGTATATTATGAACTATCTCATAGATAATAGGTATCATAAAATGGTTTTTTGTTTTCATAAAATTGTCAAGGAAGATATATAATTTGAAAATATCACCCAAAAAGATTTTCCATTTCATCTTGTCACAAAAGGAGCTTACATGTGTCAATTATATCAAAGGAGTGATGATCATAGACCCAAATTATGTATTAAATAAATTTATAATATTAATTCATATTAATTCTATGATAATTGATTAATTTCATGTAAACCCATTAAGTGTGTAAGTCATGTCAAGTGTTCTTTTTATTATTGGTAAATATGGGTTTTAAACAAGGACCCTACCCTTTACAAGGAGTATGAAGGTTCAAACAAAAGAGCCAAATACCATAATATAAATTTTCAAACAATCACAATACAAAAAATAAACAAGAAAACATCAAAAAATGGCATAAAATAACAAAACAATAATAGGAGAAAAGAGCACATATCACTTAGCGTTACTCCCCCCAAACACTTCTTCCCAATTTGCATCATCCTCTTAGTATATCTTTACATCTGAAGAAGACCTTGAGATTGAGGATCAATTTCCATTTCTTTCATCCCTCCTTTGTCATTCTTCATAGCATTACTAGGTCCATCCTCCTCATGTTTCCTCTTAACAAGAATCTTGAGGCTATCCATACTGGTCATGAAATTTTACATTATCACTTTTCTATACTCTACAAGAATCCCTAGATTTTCCTTAATAGTTTTTATTTCCTTCTCTAATATATTAATTCCATCTTTAAAACTTTTCATCTAGGTATTCATATCTTCAATTTCTTTTTTAGATCATATAATTCCTACATCCCAACTAAGATTTTTGAAAGAATCCTTTAACTTGATGTGGTCCTTCATAAACCAATATAAGAACATATTATGCATATTTATGTCCTTAGACATCTCTTCCATCTTAATTTGTTCTTTGATATGGTTTGAAAAGTCTTTGAGGCCATCTTTAATCTTTCCCTTACATTGTAAGTCATGTTAAGTTTTATTTACTTTTAAAATGTATTGAATATGAAAAAATCCTAAAAGTGGGAAAGTAAACATTATGTAGACACTATTTATGAATTATATAACACCCCAATCTTGTACACTTGGAAAATACATATCATGTATGTACCTTTAACTTCAATACCTTTCTTGCTATCGAAGTCTCGCATATACTATCTCCATGTGCCTAATTGCTTATCTCTTAGTTTGACCAATGTTATTCTAATGACTTAGACATTCTATCTTGACCAAAATGATATAAACCTACTTATCATCCATATCTATAAGTTTTGGACCAACACCTATTTTCCAACTACCCAGATACTTAGGTCCCAGTCAGATGCATACATCAATGCTAGTGTCCAATCCCAACACAAGTGTTTGGTTCCCTAAAGTCATGCAATTTACAATTGAAGCATATAACTATGGTTATCCTAAGTGCTTTAATGTGATATACTATCAAAATGGATTGGTATAAATACAAGATCAATCCACATTAATTCCTCATCTATAAAAGACTGAACAACTTACCAAAATCACTCAATCAAGCACTTAAATGGGAAAAGCTTCCCTATTTTCTCTTATTTCCATATCAATCATAGGGATAACACATCTAAAATTATTAATTATTAAATGATAATCCCATGATACATATTTTCCAAGTTATAAATTAGGTCATTGTTGTACTTGCTTATCACACATTGTATGATTCACACATAAACCAACATGTAGGGGAGAATTACATAAATCTGAGATTGTCTTAAAAGTATTGGATATGTAGGAAGTGCCATATATAGAGGGGTATTTGGGGAATATCAACACTATGTTCCCACTAACTCATTTTTCCCTTAAATAATATGAAGATGAGTAATTATGTTTTTTTTATTTGATAAGGATTAACAATTCATGACATAGATCTGAATGCACCAAAGTGAAGGTGACATAGAATCTAGAAACATTCAAGTGGTCACATCCAATTTTAAAAAGTATTATATACAAGACACTTGTGTCCAAGTTGGGTAGTAGCTTTCACATAACCATCCCAAGATAACATAATTATTTGCGACTATAGAGGTATAATTTATAGAATCAAATGAATGATCTAGAATCTAGATCCAATATACTTTCTATCTATTTTAGATGTAGATCTATATTAGAATCAAAATCAACTATCCTATTTTCATTATCATTTTAATATCTATAATAGATAAAATTTGTATTTTTAGTATCTTAGCATGATAAATTCAATATATGTTTTATCTGAGTTTCAAAAATAATTGGCCTAGTTTAAAGATAGTCTACAATCTTTATGCCCTAGGCTACCTCTACCCATTTAACCCTACATTCTCCAATATACATTTTTGTGTTAAATATTTGGTGAACCTAATATTTGAATATCATTCTTACCTAAGCATATCATATAGGATGTTTCTTACCTAATTTTTCATAATATTGTGTTCTTTGTCTCTCTCATCATGGATAATATTGATTGCTTTGATGACTATGATTATGAAACTCTCCAACTTTATAACCAATAAGGGGTAAAAATTGATTACTCTTATATTATTACAAATGCTAAAACATATAATATAACATTTTTTAAAGGTGGTGGCTAACATTCATCTAATTAGGTCCATGTTCCCACCTTTGTAATAGACAATTTGATCCATATTAAGCTAAATAAAGAGACTTTACTATTAATCAATACACCACTATCATATGATTTTAGCCTTAAATATTTTCTAAAATGTGGATACAAAGGACAAGGATTGGGAAAAAATGAACAAGGTATAACCCACCTTATATCTCTTAAATATAATACAAATTGGCAAGGCTTGGGATTTTTATAAAAATCCATGAGTCACAAAGGAAATCCATATAATCATTAACTTCATGCACATTATACCATAAAAGTGGGTATATATGACCAAGTTGCTCCTTCATATGATCATCAAAAGTTTTACCAAATACATGAGAAAATTATGTCTAATTTAAAAATTGATTATAAGGGTAAAAATCCTTTAAATAAATTAATTCAAACCCCCATAATTAAAATATTTCCAAATAATATCCCCTTATCAAGGATGATGATTCCATTTTACCTTCATTTGACATTGAAAATTCTTGAAAGGTTAAACAAGACATCATGGACTATTTACCAAATAACTTCACCATATCAAAAGATGTTCTTTTAGAAAACCTCCCTCTAATACCAATTTATATATCTAACAAAAAGGTGAATGAACCAAGATCTTCAAATTATATACAAAAGGTACCACAATTTAGGGATCCAATACCATTACCAAATTATCTTAAATTTAGTGATTTATAACTTGCACTTGGTATCCATGATGATGATGATGATACTCATATGCCTATATGAAAGAGAGGTGGTGGATTATAATAAATGATAAAACCTATTAAAAACACCACCATTTACATATATTATCTTAATTCTATGATTATTACTATTGAGGATGTTCAAAAATAGGTTTTTATACTTTAAATTCAAATGGATTTTCATAATACTAATAATAATAATCAACCTCTTGAAAATGTATACTTGAATATCCTTACCCAAAAAAATTTAAACTACCATATTTACCTCCCTTTTTGAGTCATAAGGACCTATTTGACCACATGATTAACTATGTACATTGTTTTAGTCAATGGGTAAAATATGACAAACTATTGATAAAATTATTTCATATGAGAATTTTTGATAAGACTCATAATTGATTCTTTAGCATAACAAAATGTTCCTTAACCACTTTTTAACAATTATAAGATGCATTCTTCATGTATTTCAATATCCATAAGGTGCCAAAAATTGCATTAGAACATTTTCATAATTTCAAACAATGTGATGATGAATAACTTCAAGATTATACCATTCAATTCAAAAGTACATCATATGATCTAGAATTTCAACCTTCATATTTGGAGTTAAAATTCATATTTAGTAGATGAATTCTTTCTCCATTTAAATAAAGAGCATTGCATAAACAGTATGATTCATTCACCCATTTATATGTGGATGTGCATAGATATGCTTCACTCATACTTACTCATCCAAAGGAGATTAACATATCCCCTTATAAATACCACAGTTTTATTCCTCAAAAAAATGAGGGAGTTGAATTAACAAATAAACATTATGATTAAAAATGTGGTGTTCTTAATATTTATATGGGAGCTTTATAAAATTTACTCAATATGGGACCAATCCAAGGTCCACATCCTATGCACAGACCCCAAGGTAAACAACCCAAAAAATATCGATTTGGTAATCAAATTATTCATGGGTGGTGCTTATTTTTGGCATAACCATATTGATCCTACACAAAAAAAAAACTTTCAATATAAGACTTTTACAATAGATTAGCTTTGATATAAAAGATTTACAAAATAAAGGAGGTTAGAAAGATTTCTTGGGAAACATAATAATACTAATTGATTATGGTCCTAAAGTGATTGTAACATGGGTTTGGGTTATACCACAAACCTCTCCATATGCATTTACATTAGGGTACTCTTTGGTTATATCAAATGAAAGAAAAATTTGACCAAAATAAGTAAGGTATTTCTTTTTCTCATAAAGGAAAAAGGATCCATATCCTAAATGATAGCATTAGTTATTCTACTACACATGTTAAATGTGAGGAGGAACATGAAATGTACCATTTACACTTATCCAACCATGATTCAAATAATTTAAAGGATCCAATTTAAGATTTTAAGACTTTACACATTTTAAAATTACTAAATCAATTTAAAAAATCCAAAATATTTTATGCATTTATATATCCTTTTAGCTCCTCAAAATACATGTTTTTGGTTCTATGTTGGTAGATGGAATATTATTATTTAATATATACACATATGTTTCACATATATTTTGAGTGTGATTTAGACATACATAGATACATGATCTATTCACTTTTAGATGTTGGGCCCTCCCTCCACTCATGTCATATGGACATTGGGGGCATCTGCTTCTTTGATCATGATACATTTAGGTTATATAATTCTATAATAAATTTTCATTATCATGTTTGATCTCATATATGTAATTACGCATGCCTTTATACATGGTTATCTCTTTTGCACTATACTTGATATGCTATGTACATAACATTTTTTGCTAACACATATATCTAGTGACTAGTATGATATGTATATGTTGGTTTATTATGATTTCATTTATGCACTTCCTTGAGTGTCTTTCATTGATATTATATTACTTATTTGTTCATTTAAATATGCTCCATTTTTTGCATCCCCTGTGACTTTATTTGCCTCTTTGACATTTTCATATGTCATTATTTTTTGTATGTTTAAATTTGAATGTGTCATTACTGATTTTGTAGACATTTGAAGAAGTCATTTTACTTCAATTATGTGACATTTAAAAATTCCCATTGTGATCAAGGAATCCAAGGAAGGTGGTTAGACCATATGTTAGCTTCACAATGAAATCGATGAAATTAACTCAAAATGAAAGCAATAAACACACTAACATGCATAACACTACCTTGCCTAGATAAAAGGGAGGATCATGGTGAAGAAACACACATGAACAAAGCAAAACTCAAATTCAAGAAAACATACCTTTCTTACATTCCTTGAATTCTCCAAGAGGATTATTCATTTGGATTTCTCAGATTGTGCTTAAAAGGTCTTCATTAATGGGGCTTGGCTATCTCCATCTCCTCTTGGAATAATGCTCATAGTTTTTGATTTGATATGGATTGAAAGTGGCTTGGATTGAATCAATTTTGGCATTATAACACTATGAATTTTCTTCATGAATTAAATCCTACATTATAACATTACTCTATCCAAGATCTCTAAATGAAGAACTCTATGCTTGCTTTTATAGGATTTGAAATGACTTGTTGGCTTAGTTAACTAACCCCAATAGGGTTAAAAGGTTTCAAATGGTCATTATTAGCATGGAATAATCATGGGTGGGATATTTTCCAAAAATGATAACTCACAATATCTAATGATGAAAACCTAGGATATTCATTGATTTTTGAATTTACCTTTTTGATAATTCCTTTAATTGATCATGGATGAATTCAATTAGAATTTGATTAGGATTTTCATCTTAATTAATCCATTTTAGTAATTTGAACATTTGTGCAAGTTTTAATTTAATAGATTTTGTCATTGTCTCTATTTAATTGATTTTTTTGGACTAATTGATTTAATTTCATGTTATGAAGCCAATTTTGAGACTTTTAAAGATTCTTAGGCTAGATTTTCAAAGGTTACTAAGAATTGATCTAAAGTTAGGTATAAATCCATTGGTGTCCATTTTTAGATGTCTATAGTTTTCCCCTATTTGGGAAAGTATTACAAGCTGTAAGAACAATAACATCTTTTCAAAGAATAAAATGGTACTATTATGCTTATGACTTCAATGGTGATGAATAAATTATAGCTGCCCCCTTGAGGGAGCTATTGGAAAAAAGGTCAACAAATGGTTGCTTGAAAGAAGAAAACAAGGGGACCAAAAAAACAAAATTAATGGGGTGATAACACAATAATTTGTCTAAAGTTGGCCAAAATCAATGAGAATATAGTGGGATGGTGTACAATGGTTTGCCTAAAGGTGATTATAAGCATTGTACCATGATTAGGGAAAACATGGTATGACAACACAATGATTTTACCAAAGGTAGTTATAATAATTTATAAGATGTATCTTCCCTAGTTATGATATATAAATAGGATAACAACATGCCCCAAGTGGGTAGAGGAAAGTGAATGATTTGCCTAAAGGTGGTTATAATCATTAACCCTCAAATTGGTGACAACACAATGATTTTCCCAAAGGTGGTTAGAATCATTGAGACTTTAGGTGGGATGGTGTACACTGGTTTTCCAAAATATGGTTATAAGAATTGTACCTTGATTATGAAAAACAAGATTGATGGCTGATAACTGAAAATATGATGATGACAACTTGATACATAAGATAAAGATGAATTGGGACAACCTACTAGTAGGGCAATGCTTGTCTAAACTAATTAAAGATTAAAATTATTTCATTATTTAATTACTCCATTTTAGATATGATTGGGATTATTATTGGTGTTAGTACCAAGGAGATGTAATTATTATCATTACTATGTAGACTTATTGAAACTAATTTCTGATGTAACATGTGATGGTAGGCATCATGATAAAACACCATGAGGACTTGACCAAAATATGCATAAAGACTTACTCCTATGATCCAATAATCTAAGGAAAATAATGAAATAATGATAAAAACCATGATAATAATGTAGACGTATGAATATGGATGGATTTAAGTATAAATTCACAAGGAATCACCCAATGAACCCACATAGACTGAATCAAGTCAATAGTGCTAAAAGCAAATAAATAGGCACATAAACACACACATAATAAATAAACAAATAAAGAACCAAACAATAGTTAGTCATAGTGTTAGTAAAAAAATCATGACATAAACAAAATGATGAACATTGTCCCTATAAAATACGCTATAACTTAACAAACAAATAATATGGGGGAATAGATGAAAAGGAGGGGGTGGCTGAGCTATATCCATATGCACTAGGCTAGTGGATATTCCCTACATAGTTCCATGGATGATATATCCAACAAACCTTCAAGATGAATGTATTTCTCTCAAGAAATTCACAAGGAATCACCCAATGAACCCACATAGACTGAATCAAGTCAATAGTGCTAAAAGCAAATAAATAGGCACATAAACACACACATAATAAATAAACAAATAAAGAAACAAACAATATTTAGTCATAGTGTTAGTAAAAAAATCATGACATAAACAAAATGATGAACATTGTCCCTATAAAATACGCTATAACTTAACAAACAAATAATATGGGGGAATAGACGAAAAGGAGGGGGTGGTTGAGCTATATCCATATGCACTAGGCTAGTGGATATTCCCTACATAGTTCCATGGATGATATATCCAACAAACCTTCAAGATGAATGTATTTCTCTCAAGAAATTCACAAGGAATCACCCAATGAACCCACATAGACTGAATCAAGTCAATAGTGCTAAAAGCAAATAAATAGGCACATAAACACACACATAATAAATAAACAAATAAAGAAACAAACAATAGTTAGTCATAGTGTTAGTAAAAAAATCATGACATAAAAAAAATGATGAACATTGTCCCTCTAAAATACGCTATAACTTAACAAACAAATAATATGGGGGAATAGACGAAAAGGAGGGGGTGGCTGAGCTATATCCATATGCATTAGGCTAGTGGATATTCCCTACATAGTTCCATGGATGATATATCCAACAAACCTTCAAGATGAATGTATTTATCTCAAGAAATGGGATAGAAAAAAATGATGATAAGAAAACAAACATGATGGATCTAATACAAGAATAGGAATGATCTTGACAAATGGCAAGTATGTGGGATGAAAATCCAAATAGGATGGGGAAACTAAGTGACAAGCAATTTTTTGAGACTTAGTAATGGTTCCCAAAATCCTTAAGGCAAATAAGTGGTCAATTTTTTTCTTTTTTCTAAATGGTTTTCAATTTTTTTTAAAAATTTTATATGTATCTCAACTCAATCAAGAATGATGAGACACTAAATGGTTCAAGCTTAAAAATTAATGAGAACATGGCTAAATTGAAAGGATGCTCATAAAATTACAAGAGTGTAGTGAAAAGGGGGACTAAGCTCATGTCAACATGAATTGAGAATGACCCATATAGACCCAAAATTTCCCTTGGTCATAGTAGTTCCACCTGACAATGGAGGAATCTGACTAGTGTAGTAGCCAATTCAAATAAAATAGGCATAGTTGGTATGATGGTAGAGTATGACATAAGAAAGGCAAGTTGGTACATCAAGGCATAATAAACAAATTTTGCCCTTAGTTTTCCCATAGGTAGTTATAAATAAGATACAACTAATCATATCAATGACACTAATTTTCCCATTGTTAGTTATAATTAGTGGCAAGACTAGTGAAACAATGATTTACCCCTATAGGTGGATATCATCAGGCTCACATAAACAAACATGATAACAAGGTAACAAGAAACAAATGATGTAACTACCAAATCTTTTGTTATACTACTCTAAAATATTTCCTTTGTCTAGAATGATTGAAATAACTACTAAAACTAATTTGATTCTTCAGGCTGAAAATGTGAAACTAATGTATGAACCAAGGTCAAATAGGATAGGATAGGATGGATCAAAACATGATTTGGTTCATAGAATAGAATGGTAGGAAGGACTAGTTTGAATTTCAAAGTGATAGGTTGGTAGAATGGTAAGATGATAGGATGATAGGACATTAGAATGGTATGGTACAAAGAATAATATTGATAATATGGTACAACTTAAAATGGTCCTCATAAACAATACATCAAGCCACTCAAAAATAGTATTGATTGAGGTGTATAATGTTCATAGGATCATCAAGTTCATCCCCATCTAGTGTGGTGAGCCTATATGCTCCTACACCATAGTCTATAATAATGATGAAAGGACTAACCCAATTGGGTTTAAACTTGCCTTTATGCTTATTTTCGACCATGGTATTCTTTTGGTTTTCTTTGAGTACAAGGTCACTAAGTTTGAATTATCTAAGTTTCACACATCAATTATAGTATCCAAGGAGTCAGTTCTGATATGATTGAAATTTATTTATTATGTTCATGTATTTCTCATCAAGTCACTCTAGCTCTTGTTGGAGAAATACTTGATAGTCTTCATCATCTCGAACATTTTTCAAAGATATGTGTAATGAAGGTAACTCGATCTCAATGAGAAGAATGGATTTAGTACCATAAATGAGTAAAAAGTGGTTCTTATTGGTGTGTGGTGATTGATATGATATGCCTAAAGGGTATGGAATATTTGAAGGTGCCAATTGCAACTAGCATCATTGATAATTTTTTTAAGGATGTTGACAGTGGTCTTGTTGGATGCTTCAGCCTAGCCATTACCTTGAGGGTAATATGTCATGGAAAAGTGTTGTTTGATTTTGTATTTAGCACATATATTTTTGACATCCTTTTTATTGAATGATCCACCATTATCAGATATAATGTTGTAAAGGATGCCATAGCCACATATGAGATGGTTGAAGATGAATTTGGAAATTTTCTTTCAAGTCACATAAGTGAGGGGTATATCTTTAACCCACTTAGTGAAATATTCTACAGTGGTGAGGATATGTTTATGTACATCTGATGAGGTAGGGTTTATCTTCCCAATGAGATCAAGGCCTCATGTAGTGAATGACCATGGTGTCAACATTGGTTTAAGAGTCTTAATTAGGGCATGAATAAGATTGGTATGCCATTGACATTTATGACATCTTTTCACATATGTAATTATATCTGTATCCATTTTTGGCAAATAATAACTTGTATGTAAAATATTTTTTGGATAGGATTAACCTACTAGTGTGGGCTCCACATAATCCTTCATGAATTTCCCTTAATGCTAGTATATATTTTGCCAAAGGTAAATAATGAAGAAGAGTTTTATCAAAACTATAGTGGTATAGGGTTGGCTCTAGTAAGGTCTAATGTTGGGTATTATAGATGAAGGCTTTGGTTTGTTTTTGGGATAAATCTAGTGGTAAAACATGGTTGTGAAAATAGGCATATAGGTTTGAATACCAAGTATAGCTAGGACTAACAATATCACATATCATTATGATAGTTGATGGTTCATGAGTTGGCACTAGCAAAATTTCAATGAGAATTTGGTAATATTTTACCATGTATATATGTCAAATGAGTGACCCAATGGTATCCATGGCATCTATTTTTATGTTGTTTTCCCTTGGTATATGATGAAATTGGATGTTGGAAATATGCTGCTTGAGAGTGTTGACCATGGCCTTATATAGAAACAACTTGTCATCTTTGGTCTAAAAGTGGTATATAACCTAATTGATGATCAATTATGAATCACCATAAACCTTTAGATGATGTATATTACATTTTACTACCTATCAAATCCCTACTATAAGTGCTTCATATTTAGCCATGTTATTGGTACAAAGAAAGATGATTCTGAATGACTTAGGGACCATATCCCCCTATGGTGTTATAAACAAAAGGCCTACCCCCAATCCATGTGATGTGAATGAACAATCAAAATACATATTTTAGTAATACTCCTTAAGAGGTTATTCAATGATGGTCATGATGGATTCATTAAGATATTGAAATGTGAGTGGTTATATATCTATAAGGGGTGATTTCAGAAGTTGATCTACAAGAACTTTCCCCTTGATAGATTTTTGGTTTATATACTCTATCTTAAACTCACTAATAAGCATGATCCATTTGGCCATGTAATCTTGTAAATCTATTTTGGATAGTAGATACTTGAGTGGATCTACTTTTGAAATGATCATGGTCTTATTGTTCAATGTGTAATGCCATAATTTATAAGCTATGAAGACCATAACTAAACAAGATTTTTTAATGGGTGTATAATTATTTTCATATATAACTAGTGTATAACTTAGATAACACATTACATTCTCTCTTTTTTTATCATCGTGTTGAGCTAGAAGTGACCCTAGGGCATTATTAGTAGCTAAGAAATATAAAAAGAACAATTTTCCCTAAATGGGATGTAATAAAACTGGTAGATTTGCAAGATAGTCCTTGAGTTGTTGAAAATATTTTTGACAATCGTTATTATAAATAAATGTTACATGCTTTTATAGTAGTTGTGTAAATAGGTGGCACTTGTTGGCCAATTGAGATAAGAAGCATTGAATAGACTATATTTTTCCCTACAAACTATAGAGTTGCTTAAAATTAGTTGATGGTGGCATCTTTATTATGGCTTGTACTTTGGTTGGATTGATTTTTATACCACTATGAGACACAATGAATCCAATCAATTTTATTGATGTGATGCCAAAAACACATTTATTAGGGTTGAGTCTGACTTTGTATTCACACAATTGCCTAAGTATCCTCCTTAACATTTCTAGATGATCAACCTAGTCTTTAATTTGCCTAATATGTCATTGATGTAGTATTCAACAATGTCATGCATCATATCATGAAATATAACTTTCATGGCTCTTTGATAGGTTGCCCTAGAATTTTTAAGACCAAATGACATAACCTGATAATAGAATTTTCCCCATGGTGTGGTGAACATTGTCTTGTGTTAGTATTTTGGTACTATTTCAATCTAATTATATATTGAAAATCCATCCATCAGTGAAAGCATCTCATAACCCAAAGTGGAGTCAACAATCATAATGTTTAGCAATGGAAAGTCATCCTTTGGGAAAATTTTGTTAATAACCCTAAAATCAGTATAGATTTTGATTCCTTCTAGCTTTTTTCTAACTAACACTACATTATAAATCCATTCAGAGTAGTTGATTGGTCTGATACATCTTGATTCTAAGATATTTTCCAAATATTTCTTGACTAATACAACAATGTAAGGATGCATTTTGTGTAATTTTTATTTCACTAGTTTGGCATTAGTATGTACCATGAGGTGGTGAACAACCAAGGTAGGGTCTAAACCAAACATGTTAGAATAGGCCCATATGAATATATCTATAAATTACCTAAAAAGGGATGTAAGTACTTCACACTCCTCCTCATTCAAAGATGTACATAATTTAATCCACTTTTGGTCATCCAAAGACCCTATGTTTACCTTTGTTGTGTCTTCCAATAGAAGGGTCATACCATCTTCAAGAATAGTGGGAAAATATTTGAACTATTTGGTTATGTCAGAGTCCTCATTTAGTAATTATTATTCAATATATCCTAGACATGATAAATTAGAATCCCCCAAGGGGAGGGATGGCCATGTAAAAAAAATATTGGAAACTCTTGAATGATGTGATCAGATGCATGTTGTTCTTTAAGATTAAAGTCAGATTCATAGATAATTTCATTGGCATTAGTATCCTAAATTATTTGATCAAAAGATTATTCTTAGTCAAAACTAAACTTGGACCCATAGACAAGTTTATCATTGGTGGTCTCTTGGTCTATATTTAAAGAAGGTTGAACACCCCCATTTAGTGTCCCCTAAAATGGGTTTTCACCACTAGCCTAGCCTTTTTCTTAACTATTTCCCTTGTTTGAAAGTGCCTCAAAGAGGTTTTCACTTCAAGACCTCAATATTTTATTTATTTACTCTTTGGATAAGGGTGTTCACCCACTCTCCAAAATAGGCTTCAAGATCTAGTTTGATTGAGAATCTTGGTTTATGATCTTCCAATGAAACATTATCCCTAAGGCCTAAAAAATAATAGAAAGCTTCATCATTTTGAAACTCATCAATTGATATGTTGGATTCTTATTGGCCCTAATCTATCAGTTAGGGAGATTATAATGGTATGGAATTATAATGAATGAATGGTTGAAGGGTATAAATGGAATTATGTTCAAACATGTTATTTTGGGCTAAGTCATCAAATTAGCTATGATCAGACTCTACTTCACTATTGTCATTGTGGTCACTAGTCATTCATGATGGAATGCGAAATAGATATATGGGGTCATCCCCAGGTGGTTTATATCCAAGTTCATAGGTTCCTTTGTACTTAATCATAAAAATTGTCTCAAGTTTTCCCTGTTGATTTAGACCAAGGCCTCCTCCTTCATAGTCTTGATTCTCCACAATCCGATTAGGAATGGGTTATTTACAATTATTGTAATAATTGACCAATTTGTCATTATACAACCATGATTCATTTCCTTCAAGAGGATCGTATTATTTGCCAAAGTCTAGTATAAAAGTGATAGGTAATGGACTATGAATTTTGCCTTTACCTTTTCTTTTCCATTGCATGTGGATTGGTTTGACTTTCAGTCTTCTGAAGGACTTGGGGTTCTATGGAAGCTTTATAATATTAAAGGTGTCTTGCATTAAATACTCTCCTAGGTCATTAGATGATATGGTATAATGATTGAACATATTAGGAGTTGGTATGTGGGAAAATGAATCAAGGGTATCATGTCGATGAAGTTGGCTTCTGGTAAATCAATAAGTATGTCTTTCCTTTTATCCTAATTCATGACTAGATTCATGCCACAATGATAATTTTAGGTCTTAAACTCAACCTCATATGTTTTCAATGCTCATATGGATGAAAATCTCCTAGAATACTAACTTTGATCCTTAAATGGGAGAACTTGATACACTAGTACAATGTTGATGGGATCACATGAATCTTGTGTAACCAAGGTCTACCTAAAATCATGTTATATGATAAATCAAGATCTAACACATGGCATGATGTATCATGGGTCAAAGGCCCAATGACAACTAGTAAGTTGATAGTGCCTTATGATTATCATTTTTCATTATTGTAGGCTTTAATGGTTATTGTTTCTCCTTAGATATCCAGTGTACCTGAGAATCTTGATGAGCTTCATATACACAATTTTCAGACCCAATCCATTGTTTATGAGGACACATTTAACTTTATGCCTCTTTATGTAAAATTTGATGTATAATGGATTATTGTGCTTTAGGCTAAGGGATGACATATGACTTTGGTTGAAGGTTAGTTACTAGGTCAAAGCTAGATGTCTAACCAAAGCTTGAAATTTATCAAGGGATATGTCATTTGGAACTATGGATTAACCAAGAAACTTTGTCAGGATGTTTTTGTGGATAGTAGAAATACACAACAAATCTAAAATGGATATATATGTTGGTATCTTTCAAAATTGTTCCATAATGTCAAACATATTTTCTTGGATAGTGGTAAATGGCTTATTTCAAGGTAGAGTAATTGATTGGATGATGGGTGAAGTGGTAGATGGTTGTGGGCATGGTATGGTAATCTTTGACCATCGAGTTATGATTACATAATTAGGATTAGATATAGGATAATTATTTCTAACAAATGATGGTAGATGGGTACCAAATAGGATAAGTCTTTATTTATGATGCACTTGTGTGTGGTCACGGGATAATGATGAGTTATTAGTTTAAGGTCCTAACATGGGAATCCCTACTTATTAGTTCACCTATGTGTGGTCCTAGGTCATGGAAGGATTACCAGAATGGTTTGGTTGATTTGGTATGGCTATCAATGGTCTTGTTTGATTGATACTTATTCTTGAATTAATTGAAATAGTTATAAAGTGACCTCCTAAAATATAAACTACAACTAAGTAGTAGTCATGTGTGACTACATGGTAATTTTGTTGGTTATTACCATCATTCTAACCTTGGTCTTGTCCATTATTTTGACATTGATGGTTCTATTATGGATTTAGTTGAGTCTATTGGTTTAGCCTTGATTATTGATACTATTTTTTTTGACATTTCCCTAACCGATATTATTTTTATTGTGGTTGATGTTGATTATTATGTTAAGGAAAAGGATTTTAATAAATGTTAAGGCTTTGATTGGAGGCAAAATCTCCACAATCCAATGTGATCTCTTCATTTTCAAACATATTCTGAATTACATGTATAATTTGCACATAACACTACAAATAATGGCCATTAATATGATGAAATTCATTGAATTATTATGGCCTATACCAATTTGGCATCTCATCACCCTCATAAACTTGGTCTTTTAGAATGGGCCATCTAAGCAAGTTAGCTACTATGAACTTGTGAAAGACTAATTCAATGGGCTCTCTAAGGTTAGTAAAATCATGGTGAGTAGGTGCATTTATCATTGGAGGAGGAGGGTTTTTTAAATTCATAGGTATGTGGTGTGTTTATTATATTTATTACACAAGTCTAGGTTTTTACACTTGTTACATGTGTTATGATTGCTAAAAAGGTTATTGGTTAGGAATACATTGGAAAGGCAGTGTAGGTAGAATAGATGATGATTTAACCATTTGGGCATGGCATGAATATGTTAATCCATTCCATAAAAAATTCTTATTATGATTTAATTACTTGGGTCTATCATTGTTATTAGCATGTGCTAGTTGAGAAGCTTACATTTGGACTGGATGTTGATTTTGACTACTATTCTAGTTTTGCCCTTTATTCTAATTTGATGAGGTTAGTTTAACAATCCCTTTGTTAATAAGTGATTATTAAATAACCAAAAATTTATCAATTATTTATTTGAATTTATGTGCACACTATAACTCCAAATATTAAGATATCTCACTAAGTTTATTTTTGGTAAAAACAATGGTTAACTGCTTGTCTAGAAGACTATGGGTAAATTAGCTTGCAAGGATCTCAATCATTATAGATAGTTTTTGAAGCTTTCACCTAGTTTTTATTTTCATTGAGTTAATTCTATCAATGAAATCTCATTCTTGAGATTGTAATACAAGTGCTATACAAATTTGTCCAAAAGATCATCAAAATCAAATACAAAATTCTTGGGAAATTTTAGGAACCATTCCAAGGCTTGTCTAGCTAGACTTTTTAGAAACAACAGTAATGGATAGATGTTAATATAAGCCACTAGTTTACATACAACAAATAATTCTATCAGATGTGCCTTGGGGTTACCATTCCCCTTGTATTTATCAAATTTTAATGGATCATACCCCAGGAGAAATGGTATCTACAAGTACTCCATGTTGAAAGGGTAAGAACACATGTCATCTAAATTGAAAATTTTGAATTCTTTACCAGATTAGATGATGACAATTACATCCTTCATGTATAGTAGATCTTGTTCAA
Organism: Torreya grandis; assembly: GCA_037957365.1. Classification (NCBI taxonomy): domain Eukaryota; kingdom Viridiplantae; phylum Streptophyta; class Pinopsida; order Cupressales; family Taxaceae; genus Torreya; species Torreya grandis. The sequence goes on from JARHVA010005664.1 coordinate 288,910, forward strand.
GGAAAGTTGTGGGAACGTTGGCCTGAGGTGATGGTTGAGAGATCACAAGTGGATTACTTTGACTAAGGTATGATGAAGGCATTTTCTAGGGTAGTTTGGATTGGCTAGGAGATGGAAAAGGAATACACATGTGTGATTTAGGGTGTAATTATTGAAATTTCACATACTTCAGTATGATATTCTAGTTGGGATTGGGTATGTAGGCTAGATGTTGGGAATATTGTGGTTGGGATGGTGGTATATGACCATACTATTTTTGTTGAGGTTGAATAGGGACATGATGTAGACTAATTAAAACTTATTTTTGAGAGGGAACTTGTGAACCAAGACCCTATATTTGAACTTGTGGCACATTCTACATAAAAGGTAATTATTGCCTAATAGGTACTTAAGGAACATTGAAACCTCTTTATTAGATGAGTCCCTATTAGAAAGTGGACACATGTTAGATATTTGGCATCTATTATTGACCAATATTTACATATTAGTTATAAATCATTTGGTTTTGGATTAACATGTTAGCCTATGACTGAAGAGGTATGTTTGCTACCACTCGGTGAGGTGGAAAATTGGTTATCTCTATTGATGTGGAAATATGTTTGGCATCTACTACATGGGATGATTGGAAGGTTCCTGATGTTGTGGAATAATACTCATCACCTATTGGGGTGGAGTAAGATTCATCACATTCAATTGTGGCATGACACTAGTCATTGGTTGACTACTTAATCTTTGTTATTGAATGTTATAAGAAGTAGCTAGTTGAGTATTAGAGGTAGTTGGTTAAGGTTGGGATGTATAAAATCATATTACCTAAGTTTGTGAACCACTAATAGTGTTAGTTAAAGGCATATTTTATTTTTGACTATTTTATTATGCATTGACAACACTTTGGTCTAAATTGGATGTTACTTGCATGTTGTACAATAAGTTTTTATCACTATTTTATGTAGAAACAAAAGACACTTCCTTGATAGTTGGGGTATTGAACATTTTTTTGATCAAAGTGTTTTATGTAAATAAGTCTAAACCCTAATTTTCTTGACTAGTCAATTCCATTAAAAATTCTATTGCAATAGTTAAATCAATAAGAGGCTTGTTCAACATGGTCATCTGATTAAAGTTATGTGTTAAGTCTTGATATATCTAGTATGATATTTTTATTTGAATGAAATGGTCCTCTATAAGCCCTATTTACATGACAATCATATGATTATCTTGATATGACATTGGTAATATGACATTAGGGTTAATTGAAGAATCCTGATCATTCTTTTGATAAGACATGTTATAAGACACTCTTGATAGATTTTACAAATTATCATGCCCTACCTCATATTTTGATGGAATTATTTCATAAAAAGGTTTTTTTAGATGTTTTATACAACCATAGGTTCACTAGACAATTAGTGAGTCATATATTCTTGATCTTGCTTTATGTATGGAGGCATGTTAACTAAATAATTGGCCAAAATATCTTGACTCTATTCCCCTATTTGAGTGTTGTATGGTGGATAGGAATCCATCTCCTAAACAACATCATCTCCATAAGGGTATTGAATAAAGTTATCTCATGTGTTAACATTTCCATATCTTGGATTGTGCATAGTTTCACTATGTGTATAGTGAGCCATGGTCAAATCTATGATAAATGTTTCACAACAAGATGGGATTAGAGTTCTAAAAAATCTAAAAATCTATGTCTACAAAGACAAAGGGTTCAAATTTTTCCAACATGGTCAAGGGTCGAGCTGAATCTCCAAAAAGTATATACAAAGACTCAATACAAATAGTTTAATGTCAAATGCCTAACACTAAATACTTTACACAAACAGGGTCAAGTAGAATGACCTAAAAACAAGAATCCAAACTCTCATGTCCAAATGTGTTCCAAATAGGTCTAAACTAGGAAAGAAAAATGTTTATATGTCTTTTGTCTAGATGTAGAGTCAAAATCTAGGCTCAAATAGACTGTTCTAGGACTTTTAGCTAAGTGTGGCATAAAAATATAGGGTTTAAATAAAAGATGATGATGATTAATCTAAAAAACTTGGAACAATTTGGAAAAGACTAGGCACTTGATTCTAGACATGAACATGATTTGTTGGTATAAAACACAAAACAAAAAGCACTTTGAAGATAGACTATTTTTATGAAACAAAGGCATAAAAAATAAAGTTTCCAAATTTGAGTAATAAATTAACCTAAGTTATGCAACCCAAAATAGAAATATCTATGTATTAACTCCTACATGTTGAGTTCTAAATAAAAATCAATCAATGTTTGGATCCAAACTTGTAAAATTTAATAAAATACTCAAGTAAGGTAAACTAGGGTTTGATGACAACAAGCTAGAAAAATTTTAATAACATGACTATGCTTAAATAAAGATCCAACAAGGCTTAAATTATTGGTTTCAAACTATGATACTTGAGACAGAAGACAAGACAAGTCTTTTGAAACAATTTGGGTAGCATAATGGCATTATCACTTCCAAAATATGTGATAAGGTTTTGTTTTTTCAAGTCTTACTAAGACATTAAACTTGAATTGATTTGGGTATCATAACATTACCCATTTAAATTAAGTGACACACCCAAAATTTTGATAAAAAGGTTTTCTAAGTTAAATCAAAGTGTCAAATGGATGGCAGAACACTTCCTCAAATACTAGAGTAATGTCAGACACAAGACTCATTCATGATGTGGTTTTAAACAAAACAATTTTTAGATATAACACACCAACTAATAAATAATAAATGAAAAAAATACAACTAAGTATATCATCCTAAATCCTATCAAGGTGTGGTAAAGTGGGGTTAACTAAAACTTACAACTTATGACCATATAAATTGATCCCATGTGTACAAACTTTCATATTTGCACATAAGAAAAGTAGTATGATAATTGGATCCACATCAATCAACTTGTTATGAAAAGGTCTTATGCTTTTCACAACCACCACATCTATCAATTACTTAGTTTAGTGTGATTTACTGATTAATCATAAGTTTCAAATTGGCTTACCACTAATAGAAATGGTTTAACCTCTCAATCCACTATCCTAGTAGGTTGATCCTAATTTGTATACCCTCCATGGAGAGGGGTTGAAAAAATACTAGGAGATGAATCCCTAGGTCAATGCTTCCCTAAATAACTAGTGAGAGGCAATAACACCCCCTTTACAAGCCAAAATTCATGAAAATAAAAGACAAGTAGAAATACTTTAGGGTTGCTTTTAGATCACCCAATACTATGCAAATTTGGGGAGAGCCTAGGAAAATTTATTTCTATGCCTTAGACTAGGTACTAAAATATAATGGAAAGGCACTTTTGATCCAACAAGTTACCTATAGGGGATGGGAGGAGAGCATACACATCCTATCTTTTTTACGAAACAAATAAACAACAAACTAGTTGTAAATAATTATGAGTAAAACACTTTGATTTTTAAGTACCAAATTGAGTGTGACATTGTTCATTATTAGGCCCCTTGGCTTAAGTGCAAAAATATAAAAAATTACACAAAACCAAATGAAGCAAAAACATCTAGGTTCATTTTAATCCCAAAATTGAAAGATTAAAGACTTAGCCTAGGTTCATGTTTAAACACCAATTTGAAATGTTCAAGATTTAAGCATTTGCTTTAAGCATTGAAAAAATAAATAAATAAAATAAAATAAAAAAACTAAGTGTTTATAAACATTAGCAATCCTAGTTTGTTTTAAACACCAACATCCAAATGTGTGAGATCTAACATGTTCATTTTAAGACCCAAATTGAAAATTTCAAGATTTAACTAGATTCTTTTTTGGAGTCTAAAACAACATGTTATTTATTAAAAACATACGAAATGGTAGTCTAATCAATCCTTGAACCTGCCATTATTAGATAATAACACCTTGGTTTGAATCACTTTGTTGATTGGACAAATGATGTTTGAAAGATGTGCTCTTAGGTTAGTTATGTTTTTTTACACAGTGAATCAGCATCAATTCATGCAGGTATTAACATTGATTTGTTTGAATTGACATCATTTATATCATGTCTATAAAAAACACACAAAATAGAAAATATCTCCCATAAGAAAAGTTCAAAATGAAATGTTAGATAGCCATAAATTTATCAAATGTGTGTTCAAATCACATCCATAACCTGAAATTGTTAGATAATAACCTTCTTATTAGAAGTGTTTTTGGTTATGAGCAAATAATCTTTGAAAAAGTTGGTATCAATTTTATTCTATGTTTTTACATAATGAATCAACATTGATTCATGTAGGGATCAAAATTGATTTTATATGAATCAATGATGATTCGATCCTATTTGTAAAAACACATAAAATAGAAAACATATTTTTCTTCACAAGTAAAATGGTTAGCAATATAAGCCTAAATCTAAGAAACAAAAACAAATTATATAGTAACATGGTTAGCATAATAACATCTAGGCCCTTAAAAATAGAACTCTAGCAAACTAAAGATAAATTCAAAAATACCAATTCCCACCATGTCTATTTCTACATAGAAAGAATCAACTTCGATCTATAAGAATAAACATAAATTTATGAAATAATTAGTGTTGACTCACTATCAAAATTGAATGTAATTAAAAAATAGAGTATGAAAAATCAAATCAAAAACTTTAATTTTTAAGGAATTCAAGCATTCATATGAAAATTTAGAAGTTACATTTTGATATTATTAGTATGTGGGATGCTTTGGATGCTATTAGGCATGCCATTTATGATCAAGGAATCCAAGGAATGTGGTTAGATCATATGTTATATTCAAAATGAAATTAAAGAAAACAACTCAAAATGAAAGCAATAACACACTAACATACATAACACTACCATGCCTAGATCAAAGGGAGGATCATGGTGAAGAAACACAAATGAATAAAGCATAAATAAAATGCAATAAAACATAACTTTATTACAAATTCAAGAAAACATACCTTTCTTACCTTCCTTGAATACTCCAAGAGGATTCTTCATTTGGCTTGCTTGGATTGTGCTCAAAAGCTCTTCATCAATGGGGCTTGGCTATCTCCATCTCCACTTGGAATCATGCTCATGGTTTTGTCTTTGATATGGATTTAAAATTTCTTGGATTGGCTCAATTTTGGCATTATAACACTATGAATTTTCTTCATGAATCAAATCCTGTAATATAACATTACTCTATCCAAGCTCTCCAAATGAAGAGTTATAAGCTTGATTTTATAAGCATTGAAATGAATTAGAATGAATTAAATCCTAACATTGGTTGGATTAGTTAACCCTAGTAGGGTTAAAATGTGTCAAATGGTCATGATTTTCATGAAATAAGCATGGGTGGGATATTTTCCAAAAATGATAACTCACAAAAGCTAATGATGAAAACCGAGGATATTCATTGATTTTTGAATTTCCTTTTTTTATGATTCATTTAATTGATCATGGATGAATTAAATTAGAATTTGATTATTATTTGCATGTTAATTAATCCCTTTTAGGTATTTAAACATTTGTGCAAGGTTTGATTTACTTGATTTGGTCATTTTTTCTATTTAATTGATTTTTTTGGACAAATTGATTTAATTGCATGTTATGAAGCCAATTTTGAGACTTTTAGAAATTCTTAGGCTATATTTTCAAAGGTTGGTAAGAATTGCTCCAAAGTCAGGTATAAATCCATTGGTGGCCATTTTTAGATGTCTACACCCCTTATTTGTGGTCTCTTTGGACATTTGTTTCTTTATTTCATTTTTGAGTGATCTTATGTGTGTGTGTTTGATTGCTTGTTGAGTTTGGACTAGTACTATCTAGATGTTGCCATAATTCACATCATGCATCTTAGGACTTGGTGTGGTCACATTTTCTGTGCTTCAATCATATATTTACCTAAACATTTTCCCTCTATATTCTACATGGTACATTCATAGTTTGCATGGTTATCTTATCCTTTTAAGGTTAGGTAACTACTAGTTTACATTTTCCCTCACCTAAAAATGGGAGAATACCAATGGGGGCATGCCATGGAGGCATGAATTCCACATTACTTCATAGATTTAAATTACAGTGGGGGCATGTTTTGAAAACATATTCTCCATAGTTTCCACATCTTTATAATTAGTGGGGGAATGTTTTGGAAACATGTTCTCCACATTTTTTCATTATACAACATACCCATATTAAATTGGGGACATTCTTTATAAACATGTTCTCAACATTGAAACTCATATCAATTTTTAGATTTATCCATATTGGCACTTACACCAGTTTTAATTTTAGATTGTAGTGGGGGGCATGTTTTGAAAACATATTCTCCACACACCAATTTTAGTTTTAGATTATAGTGAGGGCATGTTTTAGAAACATGTTCTCTATGCTTACACATTTTTGGCCAAAATTCATAGTTATATGGTTCAAATACATATTTGTGGTAGAATTCTATACATTAGTACCATTGTTATATATAGTTTCATCACGAGCCATATATAAGATGCATATTTTAGGAAATGCATATGTAATATTGAAAAGTAAAATCAATTTCATATTTCAAACACTTTTAAGGACTATCATCACCCACTAGGTTAGAATTTTACAGACTGTATTGAGCCAATTTACTATAATAGTTGGTTCAAATTTTGGTATGGTTGAGGTGACTAAATCACTCAATCTTGACAATTTTATGGGTTGGACTTGATTACATCATCTAGCCTCACTATATTTATAGTGTGAGTTTACTTAGTTCACTCACACTCACTACGTTATAGCATTACTGGGTTGCACAATTGAGATGATCTCAATTGCAGGTGGCATCTCATCTGTTCTCCAAGGTTGGGGGCATGTGTCATCTAATATCTTTAGATATATGCAATTTATAGATTTAATTTTTTCCCAATATTAGTTTTAGTGATTCATAATGATACATCTTTCAAATCAAATTTCCAAAAGGCAATATGGTTGCATTGATAAGTGTACTCTAAACCTTATCTCTTTCATTTTCAATCATTTTAATGATTTTAAATTTTATATTATATGCACTGATTATATAATGTAACATGTTCTTGGTTGTAGGTCAATCACCAACAAAGCACTCAAGTTGGACTCAAGTAAAGGAAAGGTGTGTTATACACACCCAAGTATGCATTTCTTCTCATTTAAACTAACAATTTCATTACTATATTAAAGGGGTGGGGAAATGTAGACATTATTTCTAAATTATATAACATCTCAATCTTTGTCACTTAGTAAATACATATCATAGATGTAACTTAATATTTAAAATAAGAAGCTACTTAAAAAGTAAGGGGAGCTCACCATTATTTGAATATTTTAAAAGAAAGCTCTTCTTATTTTAAATAATATAGAAGCAAGCTAAATTTGGAGATGAAGTACAATGAGTATGTAAGGAAGCATGGGCATCATGAGAATGGTGGGGAAGATTTATTGAGCCAATAAAATGTATATTTCATGGGTAGTAGGGATAAAATGTATAATTTATTCAACTCTTCTCTACTTTTGGTAGTGGGTAGTTGAAAATTGATAGCCCTTCCCTCTCTTTTCTCTTTATTTTTTAATATTTTTAGTTTTCTCATTTGAGTAAAGCATGGATTTCTTAGGCTTCTATGTCAATTAAATTCTAGAATTCATGTCTAATTCCTTTTTATTTTACTATGTAATAAAATACTGAGCTTTCATTGGAATAAAATGTGATTTTAAATACTACTTGCATGTGTTAAATCTATCATGGATTTTTTCTCTCTACCCCTTGGCTATAATATTGTTGTTGTAACTCCATATATGGGCTTTTTTTACCTTTTATAGTTCTTTTTTGTGTTTCATTTTCATGCAGACTAATAGAATTATGTCTATATAGATATAATACCCTCCAATTTTCTTTTGATGCATCACCATTTTAATTTTATAAACTATTCTAACTCTTTTTCCATACATATTTCTCGTTATGTAGTTAGTCTAGGTAAATTAACAATAGTTTATAAAACATAACCAGTTGGATCTAGAGATTTTATATAAAGACTAGTCATACACTGAGTAGAAATCCCTTGTTATGGTTGATATGTAGGAAATTTTCAATTAGAGAGCTCAAACCATTAATGAAGACATTAGACTACACATTTTATGATTTCATAGTCCATATAAATAAATTTAAGGTTTTTATGATTATTGTATGCTTATTTATTTCTTTATGTTTTGAATCACCATCCTTGATCCATCATTAGGAGGAAAATACTTATGTTGGAATAACAAACCTATGCTTCCTTCAATAGAGAAGAGATAATAGTCACAAGAGGTATTAAATGGGAGGGTAGTCATTGTTAAATTTTAAAATATGTATCCACCTCCCTTTATAATAGTGTGAGCTTGTATCTCAATATGACATCGAGTTCAAAAAAAAATTAAATATAACCTCAAAAATAAAAAATAAACCCTTTAAGAAAGGGATTTTGGACCTAAATGCTTCAATTTTCATAGTTATTAAGATAATGATTTAATTGTGATTAAATTTTAATCTTTGATTAATAAATCCATGATGTTAATAGATTATTTAATAAAAACTAATTAAAAAATTTATAGGTAATGAGGGTTGAGGTGTCCCTCACCCATTTTCTTAAAACAAAAAAATTAGTACAAAGCATTGGGTAGCACCTACAAAACAAAAAACAAAAGACCCAAAGGTGAAATCCCAATAGGAAGGGTAAAAAAAACAAAGAATAATTAAATAATTAAATGACCCTAAAGGGGAACCAAACAAAGCAATATTGAACCCCCCACAAGCCACTTGGGGACAACATCCAAAACACCAAAGATACATTGGCCAACATGTAGGCACCAAAAATAAAATCCTAAACCACCAATTACTCATGTATTATCATGCCAACATAACCCATAGGCTAAGAAACACTATCACCTAATTGATTGCCAACATCTACCACCACCCTAGACTCAACTGACCTAGTTAACCTAGTAACACCAACTACAAAATAAAAAAAGGTGCCACCATATAGGTAAGCAATCCTCTTTTCCAATAATGAGTTAACATTTAAGGGTAGGGGTATGATCTCTAAATATTTGTACCAAACACTTTATGGCCAATGCCAAACCCTGTGACCTTTGACCACCTAGTACAACCATGATTAATGCCAGGGAGAATGCAGAGCATCCACATTTAACATGGAAATCTAAACACCTAGTGGCTTAGGATTATGAAGGGAATGATGAATAAATTCAAGATGGTTTATTAAATTACCAAATCTATCCTCTAAGTCTCTAAATGCCCTTATTGGGGCCACTCCAAGATCAAAAGAGCTAGAAAAGACTTTTGACCGCTTCTCTTCTAGGAGAAATAATTCATAGTAGCCACCAATCCCATCTAAAAATTGGCACGAACCAACCATGAAGCTACTTCAATTATCAATTATTTATCCTTGGAGGCAAGGATAAAATTACAAACAAATTATGCTGCCACCATAGAAATAGTGTTCATCCTTAACACCTATCTCCAAAAACACTGAACCCATGACCACCTTGAGCACATGTAAAATAGTGCTCAACTGAATGAGAAAAAACTACTTCAATCTAGCATCTGAAACACATACCCAAAAAATCCATCTCTAGATTATAATTTTTAGGTAGAATAATGACTCATTGAGGGCAATTTTCATCAAAGGGTCCATGGAAACCAACTACAAAACCCACTGAGAGAAATAAAAAAACCATTAGATCCCCAATAAGTGCCACTAGGGATAAAAGTGAGGGGAAACAAATTAAACTATGAAGGTAAAGATGAAGGGAATCTTCTCATAATTAGAATAAAATAAGCCATTGATGGCCATAAATGCTAAAAATAATGTTGGGAGCTATGACATCTTATGACAACAATGCCCAAAAAATTGTCCAAGATCCCTAATGATTATCAATAAATAAATAATTATATTTTTAATATAATTTTATTATCAAGAATGTCATCTACCTTTTTCACTTCTCTAAAGTAGTGGGTGGATTCCCAAGAGTTGAGGTTTTCCAACATGTCATATGCTGATTCAATATGTTTTCTAGATTCCAAGAACTAGCTTTTTCATTTTGAAGCACTTGAATAATAACCATAGAATTACCTTCAATTATATCATTGTTGATCCCACACTAGGCCACTAAGTCTAGTCCTAAAACTAGGGCTTGGTCCCCAAATTCACTATTTGTGTCATCCACCAACTTCATAGAGACTACATGAATTATATTAGTAAAATCTCAATCTAGATAAATCATATTCATGACCAAACATAATAAGATAAATGGAAATATTCCTAGCACTATAGAGGTGGTATTTTTTAGTTGGATATAAAAAGTGATGATCTATGACTACATTTTCAAAAAGTTCCAACACCTCTGCTACCAAATAATTCATCATGACTACACTAAACCCACCCACTTGGAATTATATCTATTGATTCCACTAATGGGAAATTGAAGGTTACATTTAATAGACTTGGTTACAAAATCTTTTCCTTTGCTCCATCCATTTTCAGATCTCCTTTGATGTAAAACCATTTTCCTTATTTGGATCGAATCTCAAATCCTCCCAAATCATATTGGTAAAGGATTGTGAGGCATCCAACATTTGTATGATAAAGGAGTGCCTCCTCCTCACATATTTTCCATTATACACACAACTATTATACATTTTTTGAAATCATAATGGTAAATATCCTCAACATCCAAATCCATGCCTGGAAGAATAATTTTAGTGATTTGACAGACACAAGCCATATATTCCAAATGTATCATTTTCAATTAATGATATTAGATTTCATTCATGAAACAGTGATGAATAACATACCTAAAATTTGAGTTCCTTCTTGTGGCCATATCTTTCAACATCTAAAGAAATCTAAATTAGTTAAGAAGTAAAAGGAATCAAAGTTAGAGATTCAACTATAACTAACATGCATATTTTAGATAAATATATGTAAAATATTTTTTAAATGTCATTCTCAAGGTGTTTATTCTACTTATGTCACAAGTCCAAAATATAGGCACCTTGAGATTGATATATCTCAACATATTTTAAATAGATTTATCTACGATATGTATGCTAGTTTATACACTATATATAGATTTTGAAAATTATTAAAAAAAATAAAAATATAGTGCAAAACATAATAGGTAGTACTAATATTATCATGCATTTTTAAATATTACAATAGATACATTGGATAAAGAGTTTTATTACCAATAGCTAACACATTGAACTTGTGAGTAACATGTTTTTTTCACCTTGAGTTACTGCATAGTTTTTTTACCAGGAGAGCCATGGACATTTTAGTTTCTTCTAGTATTACATTAATAATAGCCATTCTTTATAAAAAAGCACTATAGCTTCTCTTATCTATCCTATCTAATGACACAAAACCATTATTGTATTAGTTTAGAATGAGATTTTTATGTAACATAACCCACTTGGTCTTCATAAAGGTGGAGTGGCCATTATTGAGAGGGTTGTGAAAAAAATATTCATAAATTTTTCCCTATGGATATGATCACCAAGTCTCTTAACTAAATGTTATTTCATTTCTTCAGATAAATTGGGTAGTGAAAATCATCAGGGATGACATATTCATCTTTTCTATTCTCAAACTTAGAATTAATGTGATTATTCTTGTCACTTATAGAATCCATGTTAGTGACACCAAATGAGTCTCAAATAAATCTCTTAAAATCTTAAGATAAACAAAATAAACCTTTGTTAAGGATGGCATTGCTAGTTATAAACAAAATAACCACTTAGAATCACTACTATTATTCTTGTCACCCATGAAATACATGTTAGTGGCACGAAATGAAGCTCAAATTAATCTCTTAAAACCTTAAGACAAATAAAATAAACATTTTCTAGGGATTAAATTGTTAGATATAAATAAAATAATGACATACCAATTATTTATTCAGACGCGTATAAATTCATTAGTTAAATTTATAATATGCTCCTATGTAAAATCTAATATTAGTTAAAAAATTCAATACACTTAAATGAAAAATGAAAATGTGTGAAAATGGAACAATGAAGTAATAGGAGCTAAATAAAAATAAAAAAATCCATCCTTCAATGAATATTACCCTTTTTTACAACCAAAATATACTACTTAACTAAAACAACAATTCAAACGTAAAATAATTATATTTACAATGAAAATAATGGATATTGCTTCACATTTAAAAATATACACCTCCACACACATCTCACTCTAAAACCCTAGAATATTTCACTTAGAACATGACATGTTTCTATATGTTTAGATGCAAAAACACTGTAAAAATTTATCCAAAAATATTATTTTCTTTAAAAAAAACTAATGCAAGAAATACTTAAACTATATAAATCATATTCATAACCAAATTTAATAGGATAAAAGGGAAAAATTCCTAGCACTGTAAAGGTGGTGTTGCATTATTTATGAATACTAGCTAGATATGGTAAATGATGATGCCCAAATACTTATTGTCCAACAATGTATTTCCAACAAGTTACAACACTCTTGCTTCCAAATTATCCAACATGAATTCCATTCACAGTTCAGCCCCTACACCTACCTTCTCGACATATTTCCCTTATTCATATATTTTCTAGTGCAACCAATGGGAAACTAAAGATTGACTTTAACAAACCTAGGTACTAATTATTTTTAGGGCCACCTCCTTTCCTTCCACCATTTTAATTTCTCTACCTATTTTCAACTATCATTTTATGTGGAACCATTTTTATTTTTTGGATTGGATCTCAAGGCCTCTCATAAACATTTGAATGATAAAAACCCACAATATATTTCTACAAAGGAAGTTCTATTCGTTGATAATGAATGATAGTGAATCTATAGCCAAACATTTGAATTTTTTCAATACTATGATAATTTATTTATTTTATATTTAAATAAAAATGGATGACGAATTAAAAAATATTAATTTTCTTTGCTCTTTGCCTAACCCTTAAAATAATTTATTTATGGCAATAAATACTACTAAATAGACATTAAAAATTGAGGACATAGTGGAAGCCTTATTATCAAAATAAATGAGGCAAAAATCCATTGAATATTATAAAACAAAGTATGCCTTGTTTATAAGAGTCCATTACCAAGAAAGAACTAAAATAAATTCAAGACAATCATAGTTTAGAGGTAAATATAAGACTACAATAAAAGATAAGAGATGAAATACTATAACTATGATAAAATAGGGAATTTTAAGAAATATTGTAAGTATAAAATGGTTGAAAAGTGTAAGTCATATGATGATTCCCAATCTGTATAAAAAAATCCATCTAGTGAATACTTAGTGGATTTATTCTTGGAAAATTCAATCTTGCATGAATGTGATGGTGTATGGTTTATTGGATGAAATGCCTCCTTTCATATGAACCCTCAAAGCAAGTTATTTTTTTAATATGAAAATATCAATAGAAGTGATGTATTTTTAGGATAAAATTTGACTTGTAATATTTTAGATCGAAGAAGATTCAAGTTTAGGTTTAAATATAGAAGGGTTAAAATCCTCCCTAGTGTTATTCACATTTTATGCTTAACTAGAATATTAATATAAATAATGTGGGTATATGTAGATTAATAAAGATAGTTTAAAGATGGTTTATGTAGAAGAGGTATTGACAAGAGGATTTTTTACAAGAACATTTTTTCAAGATTGAGGCAAGCATTGTAAGTTATAAATGTAATATCTCTATTATTCATTAGGTGAATAATATGTTAAACCAGGCTCCTACATCTCCTATAGTAAAGACAATGTTATGGCATTAGAGGATAAGACACATTTGAAATAAAGGCCTTCTAACATTAAAATTAAAGGCATGGTTGAAGAAATTTTGGATTTCCCATTAGACTTTGATTTATGTGACTATTGTGTGTTTGGTAAGAAAAATTGAGTGAGTTTTCCCAATAATGCTACAAGATCACAAGGAATTTTTAATTTAGTAATAGTGATCTGTTTAGACTTGTAAAGCTTCCATAATTAGGGAAAATATGTATTATGTTTATTTCATATATGAATAATCAATAAAAACTTAGGTTTACTATATCAAGGCTAAATATGAGGAATTTAGTAAGTTTAAGTAGTTTAAGGCTTCTATTAAAAACTATAAGAGAATAAGATTAAGGCATTGGAAAGTGACAATGGTGGAGAATATTATTCTAATGATTTTGAGTATTTTTAAAAATGGTATGCAATATAAAATAAAAATACAATTCCATATACACCATAATAGAATGGTGTTTTAGAAATAATGAATAGGATTTTGATAGATAAGGTGAGAATAATACTCAATGGTGCAAGATTCAAAAGAAATTTTTGGGTAGGAATAGTTACAACTACATGCTATTTGATCAACCAAGGTTGATATGGTTGATCTACTAATCAAATCATCTTAGAGTCTTTGGATGTGATGCTTATATGTATATTTTGAAGTAAAAAAGGACCAAGCTAGATAATAAACCAACAAAGTGTATCTTTATTAGATATGTCATTGGTATGAAGGGATATAAGCTATGGAACATTGAAATGATGAATATTTTTTATAGTCATAATGTTATCATTAGATAGGTAAAAGGTTTTCTAAAATAAGAAGGAAAACCAAGATGAACTTGAACATATCCAATTTGAAGAATAAGAGGGAGAAAAAGTGTCAAATTTCTAATTAAATGTAGAATATGAGCCAGAGTGGGAATTATAAGAGGGAGATTCAGATGAATATTTAAAATAAGATGAGAAGGAGGAAATAGAATATTTAGAACTAGAATCTCCAGTATTGGGAGGTTCATATTAGGTGAAAACATCACCTAATAGGTGTAGTCCTAATTTTTGTTCTTTATTTATTTTATCAAATTTTTCTATTACTTATGAAGACCCAAAGACTATAAATGAGGATTTTGCCTCAAAATAAACTAAGTCTTGGAAGAAGGATATGGAGGAACAAATGGAGTCTTTAGATAAAAATAAATCATGGGACTTGGTAAAACTACCTCTTGGAAGAAAATATGTTGGATGTAAATGGGTATTTAAGAATAAGTAAAATGTAGATGGGGAAATGGATAAGTATAGATATCTCCTAGTAGAAAATGAATTTTCTTAGGTATATATAATTTATTTTGGTGAGATTTTTTAACCTCTTACTAAATTACATTTAATTATATTTCTTCTATCTATTGTTATTTTTTCATTATGGAAATAAAAAAAATGGATGTAAAGGCAATTTTTCTACATGGTAATTTGAGGAGGAAACATACATGACACAACCATAAATATTTAACATAAATGGAAAGGAAGATTTGGTGTTTAGTATGAAAAATGTATCTATATGGCTTGAAGCAATCACCAAGAATGCAGAACAAAAAATTTGATAGGTATGTGTTTGGACTTGGGTTTGAAAAAAGCAAAGTTGATCCCTGTGTTTAGTTTAAACAAGAAGGTGAAAATTTTAGTATCATAGTCATATATGTGGATGAAATGTTATTAATTGGTAATAATAATGAAATTATAATACATGTTAAGTCTCAATTATAATCTCAATTTGATTTTAAGGATCTCGGTGCTATAGAATATATTTTGGGCATAAAAATTAAAAGAGATTGATCAAATAGGAAAGTATGGTTAAATCAAAATAAGTACATTGAAATGATATTATAAAGGTTTTAAGATGCATGAAATATAATGCTCCAGTTCATGTTGTTAAAATTTATCTATTGAACATTGTAATAAAATAAAATAAGAAATTGAGTACATGTCTCTGGTCCCATATGATAGTGTTGTTGGTATCTTGATCTATGCAATGGTCTATACTAGTCCTTACATTTCTCATGCAATGGAAGTAGTGATCAGATTAATGTCAAATATAGGAAAATAAAATTTGATAATGTTTAGGATGATATATAGGTATTTAAGTGAAACATTTGACAAAATAATCTTCTATCAAGGTAATCTTATTAAAATCAAACCATTGAATTTACATAATTTCTTGGATTTAGACTAGGCATGAGATCTTGATTGCAAAAGATTTACTAGTGGGTATGTGATCAAATTATTTTTTGGAGTTGTAAATTAGATGAGAAAATAATAATATAGTGTTTCAATATCCAACAAAAATTGAATACATGATAGCTACTCAGGTAAGTAAGGAAGTGATTTGGATTCAAAGGTTAATTTCCATTATTAGGTTTGTTAATAAATATGTAAAGATAGATTTTGACTCTCAAAGTGAAAATTTTAAAGTAAAGACCTCTTGATATCACTCTAGAATAAAAAACATTGATGTGAAATACTAGTTTTTAATAGAAATGGTGGAGGATAATAAGATATTATTAGAGAATGTAGACACAAATGAAAAATTTATTGATTTGCTACTAAAGGCTATGAGTACTAAGAAATTTTCTTAGTGAAAAATATTAATGGACGTAGCTTCCCTTAACTATTGAACATGTGGCCATGTGTCTCCTATGGAAATTATTCAACAAATGAGAGGTTTTTGAAAATGTGTTGTATATTTTCCATGTTTTACATGCTACTAAACTGTAGAGCCCATGATTTTGGTACCCATGTTTGTTTAGGAGAAAATAATAACTTGATATGCCTACATATACTTGCACATATTTTAGTGGAAAATAAAGACTTGATAGTGAATTATTGTATTGTAAATAATAGAGGTAATACAATAAAGTAGCTACTCTACAAGATTTTTAACATGAAAAGTTTTCACAGGTGAAATATTTTGTGTATTCTATTTATCTTTTTTTTTTTAGCTTAAATATTCTATTAGTATTGCTTATCTTGTTTTAGTTAATCATATCTAATTTTCTCTTTAGTTTTCCCAACTAGATCTAAATTATGTAAGAAGAGGAATTTCTCAAATTTAGAGTTTCGATAGTAACTATTGATTGAATTAAAATTTGTTGTTTTATTTAACCATGGTTGGTAGGGATAATAAATTCAAAATCATAATATTAATCTTCCATATAAGATGAATGGGAATTTCATGGTTTAAAATGAAAAAAAAATCACATTCCTTGCAAGCTTATATGAGTTTGGCCAACCTTGGATGATATTGGCAATGGTTATAGTCTTGTGAATTAATATCTTAGGAAACTATTGCTTGAAGAATAATATGTAGGTGGTATTTTAAACATTTAATTTCACTTTTTTTGTGGGTGTATATACTAAAATATAATGTTCATTACTTGATAGTGATAAACTTGATACACATATACCACACATGACTTGAGCATCTAAATAAGGTCATAATTCACTATCCTCTCATAATTTCATGTCATATTATGAGTCAACCATTTTTTAATGATGTTATACACATACAAGAACCTTAATATATATTTTAAACCTGATAAATATTTTGAAACAACATCTCCAAACTCTCAAAGTAGTCCACTTGTACATGAGTCAATTCTAATAGAGTTGATCATTATCACTAGTAAATAATGACCTACACTGGTTATAAATATACCACTCCCATAAATGGACATTTTATAAAATCAAAACCATCCTTAGTGTTGGCCCATTAGCCTATCATTTTAATGACATGATTAATTATTCAAACATATCCATATATAAAAAAATCAAGTTCTCATTCAAAAGGGATCTGACAATTATTTGATATACATCAATATATTATTTCACATTGACAAAATATTCCCTATTATTCCAAATTTGCATACCTATTACTATGAACATTCATAATACAAGTTTAAATCATTAAAAATCCAAGTCAAAGAAAACATTGTCAAGTATCAAAGTCAATCATGAGATGCAAACACATAGAAAAGGAACATAATTTCACAATCACATTAATTGGGAAAATTATGTATACCTTGATTTCTATCCTTGGAGTATTGGATACATGGGAAATGGATAATCATAAAAAATGGGTAATTGAGGTAAACTTATCCCATTACACTTCCCCCATTTTTAAAGGTTTTTAGCCCTCATAAGAACATTTATGGGTTTCATAAAAATGATGTTGATTTTTGGATTTATGTATGTCACTAGGGTTCATGATCGTAAACATATGGCAAGTAAAAACAATCACATGTGATTGTACAACCATTATGATGTACTTATACATAAGTCAGTTCTGACCAATAGGTCAATATCAACAAATGATATTGAATAGATCTTATGAAACTAACCTAGTGTAGGAAATAAATTAGTTATTGATCTAAGAGAACTAAATGCATGATTATCCCTAATCATAATTTATAAAACATAATTTTTTAGTTATAAAATTAATTATAAAATCTAAGTATCATGATCTCTATATTATTTTTCATATTTAGCAAATCAAGATAATTAATTTTAAATCATTTACATTTATATGTATGATTAAATTCATATCTATTTATTTGAATTAATTTTCAAAGCTATATATTAATTATATTAATCTAACTCATTAATAAAAATTAGGGTAAAACATATTGGAGAACATGTACACATATCAAATAGTAAAAACCCATAGTATTTCCCTTAGGGTTTTATCTTTATAGGGTTTTAGATATTATCTTTAGGGTTTTTAATTTTCCCATAATAATGCACATTAATCATGACCACATTGAATGAAAATTATTGGTTAACACAATTAATAAAATTCATCTTTTCATTTTTTTCTACATGTTTAATATATATTATTTGGATCAATTAGGTATAAAAATGGATAACAAAGATCATATCAAAATTCACTAATAAGGTTAAGTTTACTAATTAACAATCCCAAACCTTCCTCCAATCTTATTCTTTTAATATCTAATTAGAGATGTCAATTGTTACCATTAGATCCCAAATGTCTTTCATGAACCCATTTGATCTTCCTAAAATTAATTTCACAACATATTATATACACCCTATTGATGAAATCATCATGAATGTTGAGATTGATAATACAATTATTATAAACCAAAAAAATGCCTTGAAAGATGAAAAATTCATTGAACATCTTAATATTAATAAACATCATATTGATGTTATGTTATATATAGTAAAAAATGAATATTTTTTTGTAGATAAAGCCTCTACATTAGGTATTAATATCACTACTAATTATACCATTCCCATGCCTATTATATCAACAACCTATGTGACATCTACCCAAAATTTGGGGGCATCATAAGGATTTACACAAATTTTGATGCATATTCTTACACTGGTAACCTTTAACCCATACATGATGGATACATAATTTATATTTCCTACCTCACCTAAGGCACATTACCTTGATAAATATATTAAACATATACATACCAAGGTGTTGGAGTTAGAGTGAGGTGCATCAAGAGCTAGTCATAACATGGATTCACATACCTTTCTCCATAACCCATTAGTATGTAAGATAAAAATCTACCATTTACACATAAGATTCATATCTAAAAATATTATATTGTATGAAGGTAAAGATATTGATAAACATCTTAGATCATTCCATGTAGCTTACTTGGAAAATGCATACAATGATAACCTATTGACCAAGTTATTTGTAAGGAGTCTTAAAGAATATGCATTGCAATGGTTTTATGATATCCATATTCAGTAAGTAATAATATTAAACCTTTATCCAAATAATTATTAACACACTTTTACATAAACATAAATGAAAATTTATCCTATAAACAAATTTCTAAGTTAAAATAAGGAACTAATGAACCAATCAGTGGCTATGTGATTCAATACATGACCATGTAGCCAAAATGACTAATGTTGTGGCTGAAAATGAATTGTAAGATATATTAAAACAATGTTTTTTACCATATCTAAATGATTCAATATTATTAAAGATATTTACGTCATTTGATAAGTTATTCCATGTAGTGAGGGATAAATAAGTCAACCTAATTGCATTGAGCAAACTTAAGTATACATCAACACCAATGACTACCTCAATAATGAAGTTTCAAAGTAAACCAAATTATAAGGTCTAACAAAGTGATAATAATAATGAGGTGAAGAATAATATCAATATAGTATCATAACCTACAAACCAATTATAGTTTACAACTCCACCAAAGAGGTAGGTTTCATGATCACCATCGCCTCCCCATGTGTTTCTAAATAAGTTGCTCAAGTGTAATCTTATCACAATCATCCCTCCACAAGATCTTGATCTAAGTATACCTAAACCAAGGAAATATGATGGTAATTCATATTGTGAGTATCATAAAATTATGTGTAATTCAATGAACAAATGTTTCAAGTTAATACATTAAATACATGTTCTCATTTATGAAAACATTATTGTTTTGGGCACCCCTATAAAATAATCTCAACTACATCACAATAAAATTAAAAAATTTAAGATTTTTAGAAATCCCTTCCATAAACATGAGTTAATTGAAACTAAGGATAATCCATAGGTAAATAATGCATATAACATGAATCCTACATTGATGACATATAACCATCCTCTAGATATTATCATCGATATAATAAATAATATTAAACCTTAGTGGCATATGATTACATTTGAAGGTAACAAGATAGTTGATGATGTTTCATATTTTCATATATTATTCATATGTGCCTATATTGAGTAAAAATATACGTACAATGTTATGATTAATAATGCCTCAAGTGAGAATGTTTACATGATAGCACTTATATAATCTCTTGGATACACAACTTAATTAGGAAGATAAAAAATTAGATAAAGGATTTTATGGATAGAGACATAATACATTGGGATATATAGTAGTACCTCTTCAAGTAGTATTATCCATATTAGCCATGTCATTCCTAATACTACAAAGTAACAAGGTCTTCAAAAAATTTCTAGTATTCCCATGGATGTAGTGACTTAATGCAATTCCACCCATAATACACATATGCCTAAAGTACATATATTTCAATGGAGTGGTTATAGATTTAGGAGTGTGATATGAGTATCCCATTTAGTAAGTAAAATATCCTTCTCTACTCAAACCACCCCAAAAATTGGATGATATACATATTCATGATCATTATTTAGATATATATGGTACATATATTCAAGATCGTAGGAGACATCCCTCATTTCAAAAGGGGGAATTACAATGGGCTTATCCTAGAGACAATAGCCTCCATAAGTAAAAAATCATAGCAAAGTACACATTTCACAAATTTCAAAGATTTATATTGTTTAAATATAAAAAAATCATATACATGACACACATTGGCACATTGATTCAAAGTATAGAGGCATATACATGGGCATGTGAACAACAATTTACAAATTTTTTCTTCAAATTTGCACATTCACATACATTTGGGATATAACTTCTTAGATTCAACATATATATTTATAGTATATGATACTAGTTAAAAAACATACACAATACAATTACGGTTGAATGAAAAATGGTTATAATTCCATTCACACTTATCAAAACTTGCATACATGATGAGTGCATGAATATTGTTAATTATTTTGAGATCATGCTTTGTTATTTTTACATGGATCAAAATTTATTTAACTAGAGTGAAAAATAAAATTTAAATATAATCCATCTATAGTGGTTGATTTATTTTTTAAGGGAACCTTGATTCATCATTTCTCTCATTTACCTGCATATTATTTTATTTTTGATTTAAACATGGTTGTATGGTTCTCTACATCTTTTTCCTACATAGTTATCTAGGTTATTGCATTGTGTACTTTTTGACATGATCCTATGGAACTAATGTACTATAGGAAATATATTAGTTATTGAACTAAGGCAACCAAATGCATGATTATCCCAAATCATAATTTATAGAACATAATTTTTTAGTTAGAAAATTAATTATAAAATCTAAGTATGATGATCTCTATATTAATTTTCATATTTATCAAATCAATAAAATTAATTTTAAATCATTTAAATTTAGATATATTATTAAATCCACATCTATTGATTTGAATTACTTTTCAAAGTTATATATTAATTATATTAATCTAACTAATTAATAAAAATTAGGGTAAAACATATTGGAGAACATGTACACATATCAAAAAGTGAAAATCCATAGTATTTCCCTTAGGTTTTTATCTTTATAAGGTTTCATATTTTAGCTTTAGGGTTTTAAATTTTCACATAATAATGCACATTAATCATGACCACATTGAATGAAAATTATTGGTTAACACAATTAATGAAATTCACCTTTTCTAAATTTTTAATATATATATATATATATATTATTTGGATCAATTATGTATACAAATGGATAATAAATGTCATATCCAAATTAATTAATAAGGTTAATTTTACTAATGAACAATCCCAAACCTTCCTTCAATCTTATTCTTTTAACATCTAATCAGAGACGTCGATTGTTACCATTAGATTCCAAAGGTCTTTCATGAACCCATTTCATCTTCCTAAAATTAATTTCATAACATATTATATCCAACCTATTGATTAAATAATCATAAATGTTGATATTGATGATACAATTATTGTAAAACAATAAAATGACTTGAAAGATGAAAAATTCATTGAACATCTTAATATTAATAATCATATTGATGCTATGTTATATATAGTAAAAAATAAATATTTTTTTAAGCTTAAGCCTCCACATTATGTATTTAGATAACTAATAATGGTACCATTCCCATGCCTATAATATCAACAACCTATGTTACATCTACCCAAAATTTGGGGGCATCATAAGGATTTACACATATTTTGATGCCTATTCTTACACTAGTAACCAATAACACATACATGATGGATACATAATTTATATTTCCTAATTCAAATAAGGTACATTCCCTTGAGAAATATATTAAAAATATAAATACCAAGGTGTTAGAGTTAGAGTGAGGTGCATCAAGAGCTACTCATACCATGGATTCACATACCTTGCTCCATAACCCATTAGATGTAAGATATAAAGCTACCATTGACATATAGGCTTTATATCTACATATATTACATTGTATGAAGGTAAATATTATATTGAGAAACATATTATATCATTTCATGTAACTTACTTAGAAAAATCATAAAATGATAACCTATTGACCAAGTTATTTGTAAGGAGTCTTAAAGAATATGCATTGAGATGGTTTTATGATATCCATATTCAATAAGTAATAGTATTAAACATTTATAAAAACAATTATTAACACACTTTTCCATCAACATAAATTAAAATTTATCCTATACACAAATCACAAATCTAAAATAAGGATCTAATGAACCAATCAGTGACAATGTGATTCAATACAAGACCATGTTAGCCAAAATGACTAATATTGTGCCTAAAACTTAATTTTAAGATATATTCAAAAAAAATTCCTACCATATCTACATGAGTCAATATTATTAAATATATTTAAGTCATTTGATAAGTTATGCCATATAGTGAGGGACAAAGAAGTCAAGCTAATTGTATTGAGCAAACTTAAGAATACATCAACTCCAATGACTACCTCAATAATGAAGTTTCAAAGTAAACCAAATTATAAGGTCTTAAAAAGTGATAATAATAATAATGAGGTGAAGACTAATATCAATATAATATCATAACCTAAAAATCAATTACAATTTAGAACTCCACCAAAGAGGCAGGTTTCATGATCACCATCACCTCCCCGTGTGCTTCTAAATAAGTTGCCCAAGTGTAATCTTATCACAATCGTCCCTCCAAAAGAGCTTGATCCAAGTATACATAAACTAAGGAAATATTATGGGAATGCATATTTTGAGTATAATCAAATTATGTGGAATTCAATGAATAAATGTTTCAATCTAATACATAAGATACATGTTCTCATTTATGACAACATTATTTATTTGGGAACCCCTATAAAATAATCTCAACTACATCACAATTAAAGTAATTTTTTAAATATTTTAGCAATCCCTTCCATAAACATGAGTTAATTGAAACTAATTATAATATATAGGTAAATCATGCATTTGAAATGAATCCTCTATTGATGACATATAACCATCCTCTAGATACTATCATTGGTATAATACACAATACTAAACCTTAGTGGCCTATGATTGCATTTGAAGACAACAAGATAGTTGATGATGATTCATATTTTCATGCATTATTCATATGTGCCTATATTGAGTAAAACCTTATGTATAATGTTATGATTAATAATGGCTCAAGTGAGAATGTTTGAATGATGGTATTTATCTAATCTCTTGGATACACATAACTTAATTAGAAAGATAAAAAAAATAGATAAAGGATTTTATGGATAGAGACATAATACATTGGGATACATAGTAGTACCTCTTCAAGTAGTATTATCCATATTAGCCATGTCATTTCTAATAATACAAAGTAACAAGGTCTTTAAAATGTTTTTAGGATGCCCATGGATGTAGTGACTTCACGTAGTTCTATACACAATACACATATTCCTAAAATACATATATTTCAACAGAGTGGTTATAGATCTAGGAGTATGATATGAGTATCCCATTTAGTAAGTAAAATATCCTCTTCTACTCAAACCACCACAAAAATTGGTTGATATACATATTATAGATCATTATTCAAATATAGATGGTACACATATTCAATATCATAGGAGACATCTCTCATCTCAAAAGGGGGAATAACAATGGGATTATCCTAGAGACATAAGCCTCCATAAGTAAAAAATCATATAAAATTAAAAATTTCAAAAATTTCAAAGATTTAGATGGTTCAAATATAAAAAACATCATATATATGACACATATTGGCACATTGATTCAAATTATAGAGGCATATACATGGGCATATGAACAACAATTTACAATTTTTTCTTCAAATTTGCACATTCACATACATTTGGGATACAACTTCTTATATTCAACACATATATTTATAATGTATGATACTAGTTAAAAAACATACATAATAAAATTAGGGTTGAATGGAAAATGTTTATAATTCCATTCACACTTATCAAAACTTGAATACATGATGGGTGCATGAACATTGTTAACTCTTTTGAAATCATGCTTTGTTATTTTTACATGGATCAAACTTGATTTAACTGGAGTGAAAAATAAAATTTAAATATAATCCATCTATAGTGGTTGATTTATTTTTTAAGGTAATCTTGATTCATCATTTCTCTCATTTACCTACATGTTGTTTTATTTTTTATTTAAAATTTGTTGTATGGTTCTCTACATGTTTTTCCTACATAGTTATTTAGGTTATTACATTGTGTAATTTTTGCCACAATCATGAGAGTTGGGGCATATTACCTTCCTAACTTAGGATTATGCATACTTACAAAAGTTTTGGGGCATGATCACCTTAAAATATACTATGCTTCAATGAGGAAGCATCATCTCCAAAAAGATATGAATATAACATTTTTTGAACCAACACATAGGGGTATTCTAACCCTTAATATTTTAATTTTTTATATTTCAGATTTCACATATGGACATTGAATATACATTTATTACATGTTTTCATGGAGAAACACTATACATTTGAGCCATCTCCCATAAGGCAAAGTGTGTTTTACACACTTAGGTATATTTTATCCTTTTACTTTATAACTTTATTTCTAAAATAAAAATGGGAAATTTTCTAGATACTATGGTCTTTAGTACTTAAAAATGACAAGATTGACATAAATTAACCATGCAAGACTTGATCATCCAAACAAATCCTAATTCACCATCCTCTCAAAATTTCATGTTATCTTATGAGTCAACCCTTATATTCTATTTTATACACATATATAAACTCACTATCTATCTCAAACCTGCTAAATATTCTACCTAAACATATCAAAACTCTTAAAATAGTCTACCTATACACAGGCTAGTTGTAATAGTTATTATTTCAAAAGTTGATAACAACCCACACTGGTTGGAACTTTCCCACTCCTAGAAAGGGATATTTTATAAAATAAAATCCATATTTAGGGTTGACCCATTATCCTAGTGTTTTGGTGGGGTGAGGATTTATTTAAATGGATACTTATATAAACAAAATAATGTATTGTTCAAGTGGGATATGAAACTTATATAATATACATATATACACTATTTCATATTGAGAAAACATGCCTTATTCTTCCCAATTTTCATTCTTATCACTAGGATAAGTCATAATCCAAGTTTGGAGCATTCAAAATCTAGATCAAATAAAACATTATCAACTAAAAAATCCAATCATTAGCTAAATACACATAACAAATGATCATAATTGCATAGTCACACTAGGTGGGAAAATTACATATGGCATGATTTACCTCATTAGATTATTATATACATAGGAAATAATAATCATTAGATAAGGGTGATAGTTTTACACACATAATATTTTTAATTTTTATCAAATACTGATGCTTTCTATCTTGTAGGAACCCATCGAGTCTCAATCTCTCTAAGTACAAACCCTAAAGAGTGTATCGAGAAGGAGGTGGGTAGACCATTGGTGCTTTATAGGATTATTTTCCCTTATTTACACTTACTACCAATCTAACCAGCTCCTAAAAACCATTCCCTAAGCTATTAATCCTCTTTTTCACACTCCCCCAATCTTTTCCCATTTTTCATCCTTCTTTTCTTCACCTTAATCCCCTTTTGACTGTTTACATTACTAGGTCAACTGGGTCAACCTTGTACTATTTTGGGTAAAATTAATTTAGTTTCTAGGTCAGATCGTGGCTAACCTAGATCATGACCTAGTGATTTTTTTTCTATAACAATACTAGGTCGACTAGGTTGACCCTATTAGTTGAAACTTTTGGAAGGGCTTAGAGTTAAATTTGCCTATTTATACAAGATCATTTCATCATTATTTGCAAATGAAAAATATTTATCATGCATTTGATTATCCACAATTATAATTGAGGAGCAATCTTAGGGGTTTCATACTTTCTTTGGAGATACAGATCTTGTCTTGTGGATAAGTCTTTGAGATCCATTGATAGGTTGTGTAGCCTAGAGCTGATTTATCCTTATCATCTTTACATACCATAATAAATTTTTGAAAAGTACACTGAAAAATGGAGATAGTAAGGCTTGGTGGGTTCATCTTCAAAGGTAAGTATTCCTAACTTTGTTTTTCCTTTATAAGAGTAGATAGATATGCATTTATACTTCTCTACTATGCATTAAGATTCTGTATACATTGATGTGAGTATATGTATTATACGCATGTTTACTTTTATTATTTATTACCTTGAATTTGTGCCACAAGATTTGGTGGGAACTATATTAGAATTTATTTTACTTGTTATTAATTTAGTGAATATGAAAACATAGGACCTAGTTGGGGTTATTGCATGATTATGCTTGACTGCAGGCTTTGGAACCCTCCCTAGTATTGTTTATTATGATAAGATATCCCCTAATTAGCTATAGTGGATCCCAATATTGGTCATTTTCCCAAATATCTAATGTATCCCAAATCATAAGTGTAATTATGATATATCTTTTTAAAGTTAGGATTGATTTATAGATATAATGCATTTCAAATTACATAAATTTTGGTGAACGCTACATGAATCTAACCCTTATAGGTTTATTTTAATTTTTCATTATTTTATCATTTTATTTAGTATTTTTATATATTTTCAATACTATGTTGATAGTGTCGATATAGTTTCTAGCTTCTGTGCATAGGTTTAACACATAGTTACATCAATATGACTCTATTTTATTTGTATAGGTCTTCATCAGATACAGGCTACTAGTTTGAATAGGTAGACATAGTATAGGTTTTCACTTCCAGATAGGATACTATGTTGATTATGTTGACATAGTACAATTATATATTTTTATAAAACACACTAGGTTGGCACTATTGACATAGTATTCTTCACAAGTTTTATCAAATAGGGAAATACAAAATTAGGTTGACTCAATCGACATAGTTGGTAGAATTTACAAGTAAAAATCAAGGCATTTTAACAACAATCTCACTTTCCTCTACATCCTCAAACCCACCAAAGTTCCTTTCTCTCTTTTTTTACCATTTTTGTTATAATTTCATTACAATTCTATTTTTTCACAATTTTTAGTATTTAAAACTGCCCCTATATAGAAAACTAGGTCCACTCTATCAATCATGTTTTGTATTATATCTTCTATTTGGAAGACTAAGTTGACATTATTTACATATTTATTTAATAGACCCTTACTTCAGTAGTATAATACTGACACTATCAACTCTATTTTATAATTTAAGCATACATTGTCATTTGAACCAACACTGTATTATGTTTTAAAGTTTGAATTAACACTTATATGTTAGTAATTAGCTCACAATTTCACTTTTATTTGCTTACATTCTTATAATAGATCACATAGTCTAATTAGGTGGTTTTTAAATATACCATTTATTTTCACTATTTTCTATTTTCTTGTACACACTACCAAATTGCATAATCTTAAAATGCATTTAAACATTTGTCTACCTAAGGCTTACCTACTTAGATTTTATCACCAAGAGGGAAGCCAACTTAGTTTTATAACAAAGTATAAACACATGGTTAATGGTATAAATTGGAAAATCACCTAACACCCTTATCATTTTGGTGTGTGAAGTGAGGGGGTAGGCCCCAATACCAAGATAATACCATTGCCAACACAAATCCCTTTTAGCCTCAACATCTTAAAATCATCCATAGATTTATTTATATTTATTTACTTATTGCCAACTTCCTATCATACTTAAAATCATACTCTAATAATTTAACAACATTCATGATGACCACTTAACTATCATTTACTTTATAAGTTAACTGCTTGCTCTTTGATCAATTATATGTTGTATTGTAAAAACTTGCATTGGCTAGTATTGGTATAAGGTTTTATGTTATGTACCTCAATTGGATCATCCTCATTAACCCAATTGATTATGTGTTTCTTTCCATTCCTTGAAATGAAACACACAATCAATTCTTGAAAAGTACTTGAAAATTCTTTCTTGTTTTAGTATATATTAACTCTCTTCAACATAGTCTCTTATAGACTATTTTTTCCCCTACATGCAGTACTGAGTTGACCCTATTAACATAGTATTATTTTATACCCATCAGGATATAATAATAGGTTGACCCTCATGACTCTATATATTTTTCTACCTATTTTATACCTAGGTTACATAACTAGGTCAACCCTATCAACTCTATATCTGTATTTTCTCAAATTTTAGACCTTGTTTCCAGTACTAGGTCAACCTAATCAACTATGTACTCTTACTACTTTCCCTATCTATCTGACTCAGTTCTCTATTTTATTCTCCTTAGAATTTTTATCAAGTCATCATGAGGTCCGCTATTATAATCTTCTTAGACAACCTAAATCCATTTAGATACTATATGGGATGTTCATTTCTCCCTCTTTTCCTCCCAAGAGAAACATCACTCTTGGGGCACCTCTTCCCTTCCTTCATATGTGTATTATAACATGGTGTATATCACACCTCAATATACAGTAGGTGGATTTGATCCTTTCTATACCTATCAAGATAATTCTCATCTTCAAAATCTTCAAACTAACATTGGAACAATTGACACAAGTCTAATCAATAATCCCACTAATAATCCATCTTCTAATAACCCTCCCCCTAATACCAATTCAAAGAGTACACATCTAAACACTAACCCACCTATTGATATGACTCAAATTTCATAATTCATATAATAAATAAACATAACTTAAACTTACAACACCTCTCAAATGATGCAACTACAATGTCATTTGATTAATATGAATAATCAACCACCAACTATCCATTCTCAAGCCAATCCCAATCATATTCCTCAACCTCTTAGAGATTCTTCAGGCAATGTTATTATTTAACCATTAATGAATTAAAAAATGCTTCAAACTATTCAAAATGAGCCTTTATCTCCCTTCATTATGTCCATTGATATAGGTAACATATCTCCAACTATGAAGCATGATGGGACTAAAGATCCTGTCTCATTTCTCAAAGCCTTTGGAAACATTTACAAAGAGTGGATCCAAATTAATACCTTTGTCAAAACTAAAATCTTATTCAAACCTTCATTGGCCATGTATTAGAATGGTACAAGCAACTTTTGAAACATTACATTTGGCAACTAGAGGATTTAGTTAATCCTTTAGTTAAAGAGTTTCAACATAATGATCTTCCTAAAAATTGCCTTAGTCATTTTATAACCACTAAACAATATCCCATTGAATCAACTCATGAATTTATGAAAATATGTAAATATTTAACTCATAAATCCCACCATAACATGACTGATGATAATTTGTTTAAACTCTTTATCACTAATTTTACTCCTCTTCAATATAAGGTTCAAAATTTTGCTTCCCAAACACTTAATAAATGTTAAGACTTTCTCATGAAGAAATTTGAACCTAGTCCTAAACTTATTAAAGTGTATTTTCAAACATATACTAATGATATCATTATAAATACACCTCAAACCAAACCAGGAGTTGTCAAAGCTAGCATTCTTTCATCTTCTTACACACCACTCTCAGTACAACAAATGAAACAACTTTTACCACCCTTTAAACCTTTTAGTTGTCTTAAAAATCCTCTTAAGTGGTATGGACCTAATCAATTTTTTTGGTTCCATCTTGACATTGGTCACTCCTATGAATCATAAAGAGGGATAACTAAATTTTTTGTCTCCTATATGCTTGGTGATTCATTTAATCATGAATCCATGATCAACCTTCATCATCAAGAGTACACTATTACCTCTCAAAAATGACAAATTTCCAAAGCTTCTACCTCAAATCACCAAAAATATTTTTCCAAAAATAATAATCAACAAAATACCAAGGATTTTTATGCCATTAATGCTGACTATGACTGATATTACAATAATTCTCAATAGTTTAGCACTTCTAAAGTTAATTATGATCATAAGATGACTCACAAAGATCCTATTACCAAACCTAAGAAACCATATTTGAAGGAACAAATCATCAAAGATAATACAAACACTAATATATATTTGAAATCACCTAAGGAATAGTTTTTCATTCTAAACCCCCAACATATATTCCTTCAAAATCTAATTTAGCTCCTAAACATCATACTAGTTCTTCTTCTACATCCCACTAGAACTTTCTTGAAAAACTTAACTCTAATCCTTGTAAGATTCCCCTTATGAAATAATTTTAAGAAATTGAAGATCCATCTCCTATATATGAATAACCACCTTTTATTGAACCTCAACCTACCAATGTTCATACCATTAAATCTATGTGTCCTTATTCCAAGCCTTATATTAAATTTATTAAAGAAGACATGATCAATGATGAAATTATTTTTCATGCCAATGATCTACCACTATTCATTAAAATAGCCATTAATATTACCCTTATTCATAAAATTCTAGGTGGAAAAGGCTCTAGTATTAATGTGACATCTTTATGGCTTATCCAATAACTTGGTTATAGCAAGGATCATCTCAACCAAACCCAACTTACCTATCGTGGTTTTGATAAGACTAATCAAAAGCCACTTGGTTGTATTTGGATTTCCCTAAGAATATAAATTAAGACCATTTAAACTAAACTTATGGTCCTTGATTTACCCTTATCTTATATCATACTCCTTGGTCACCCATGGATTCATAAAATGAGGGCCATTACTTCTTCCAATATCTAATGCATTAAATTCTTACATAATGGAAACCAATATAAACATGAGGCTGATCCCAACCCTTGGAGTATTAAAATTCCTAATCCAAAACCTCAATATTGTATTCCTACCATTCCTAAGATAAATAGTGTTCCTTTACCTAAGTTCATCAACATTAATCTTTATTTACAAGTTACTCTTGCTGATTTAAATGATGATGAACCTAATGATTTGTAACATACTTGAAATGTTACCAAACTACCCCCCTACATTTTGGAGTGGATTCTTCATTATTTATTACCTTAGGACTATAATATTCCTCTCATTGATTAAAATATTGATTTCCCCCTCCATGCAATGCTCAGGAGCCCTCTTTACTCAAAGAGGCCTGCACATACAATGATTTTAGAGTGGCTAAATTATTTCAAGATCCTCTTATCATGTCTCCATGTACATTCAATAATATTAGGATTTCACCTTTTGAAACTCCCTCATAATCTCAAGCATGCAAGAACTTATCTAGCATATGATGATAGTTACATAATGGCCCAACCTCAATATCAAGATTTGAATGTTAAACATTATCGTAAAACCTTAGCTCAAATCCATGATTTTAACTGGGATGTTCATACCATTTCTATAGATCATGAATTAGATCCTGAAGGTCATGTGCCTCTTAATAATTATACTCTTCTTGACATTCCTTGGGTGGTAAAACAAATCATACTTTTTGAAACTCTGAAGATTCCAACATCTTCTCTACCACCTATGGAACCCATTCTTACATCTGATCCTTCCACTGTCAATGACACATCTAACATACCAATCCTATCGAATCCATGTACCTCTCTTACTCCTAAGATTAAAAATTGATGCCAAGGTTATCAATGTCCATTAGATACATTCTGAGTATGATCGCCATGGAAATCAAATTATGGATCTCAAAGTAGACATTGATTATTATGGTCCTCTTCCTAATTTTCTTAATGATGAATGTATTCTTGAAATACTTTATGATCAAGAACCTCAACTTCCTCAACAAAATCATAAAATTGGGGATTTTAAAACTAGAACCCCTTATTTCAACAACTTCATTAATAGCATTGATCCTAAAGCTAATCTAATTTCTTCTTTACCTAATGCACCATACCAATTCTAAGATGGCAATGTTATTCTTGTAAAGAAACTACTTACATTGAATATGGTACTCCATCATGCCCTCGACCAATTACAATTTCTCCTAAACTCTCACCTACCAAATATGATAACTTTAGTTTATTTTTTGATAAATATCATGAGATCTTCTCCTAATCCTATTAGGCCACTTATCTTGATGCCAAACCTGTGCATAAAAAACAACAAAAAATTCTACCGGAAGTCTCCACTTTATGTCATAAGGAAATCATTAAATTACTTGATGCTAAATTATCAAACTAGTAGATTATTCTTAATGTCTTTCTAACGTAGTTCCCATTTAAAAAAAGGTCACTATGGTCATTCACATTTTATTAATTTCTATAATTTTAATCTTGCTTATCCCAAGGATAATTCTCCTTTACCTTTGATATGTGTCATTGTTGATTCCATATCTAGTTATTAAATGTTATCTCTTATGGATGGTTTCTTGAGTTAAAGTCAAATTCACATTTCCCTCGAGGACCAACATAAGACCACTTTCACCATGGAATGGGGCACCTATTCCTATATTAAAATGTCCTTCGGCCTCAAAAATCTTGAAGCCACTTACCAATGAGAAATGACTCACGTCTTTCATGATCTTATCCATAAAATTGGTGAATTATATGCAGATGAACTCATTACTAAATCCAAAAGTCATAAGACTCATCTTTATGATCTTACTATCATCTTTGACCACCTTCTCAAATATCAAGTTAGACTAAATTCTTAAAAATATGAATTTGGTGTCACATTTGGAAAATTTTTAGGATTCATAATCTTTCTTTCTATCATTAATGTTGACCCTAATAAGATTAGTGATATCATCAACATGCCCATTCCTCTTTCCATTCTAGACATTTGCACTTATCTCAACAAACTTGGGGAAATTACATGGTTCATCCTTGAAATGGTTTATCATATCCACTCCAGTAATTCTCTTCTTAAAAAAGGTAATAATTTAAAATGGATGGATCAATGTCAAAAATAATTTGATAAAATGAAATAATAATTGCTTCACCTACCTATGCTTCATCCTCCTTAAAATGAACAACCTTTTATCCCATATACTTATTCCACACCCATATTAGTTGGAGCAATGCTTTCCCAACAAGATGATACTAGAATAGAGTACACCATCTATTACATCAGTTGAGGCCTCATCGATTATGAGAAACATAATACAAAATTGAAATGTGATTACTTTGCCATCTATTTCATATCTAAAAAGCTTCAAAATTACATGTTATATCAAACCACCTGTCATAATTCATTTTGAGCCCCTTCATCACTTCTTCTCCAAATCTTTTCTTCTTAGAGATAGAATTAGTAAATGGATGGTCCTCCTTATAGAATTTGATCTCTACATTATGTTGGATATTTGATCCAAGGTTTTTCTTTTTTTATTAGTTAGTTTATTCTAGTTTAATAGTTGCTTTATTTAAATAATAGTTGGTTCATGAGAATGTTGGTTGAGTCCCGTGACCACCTCATGAAAAGATTATAAATCTTTTCACCTCATTTTTAAATCCATCAATAAATAATACAATACCATATTTTTGTGAAATATAAGGTTAAAAATGTAATTTTTTGAATCTTTCTCCCCTATCCTTGGCCATTAGTGGTATCAAAGCCATGTAGTAGAGGAAAATTACAAGAATTATTTATACAGTGCTAGAATTCTGTATGGTATATCACATGCAAACTATATATGGACTAAATATATTATGAATCAAGAATGAAATATTGAAATATGTGGTAAAGTATGCCCCAAATAATCCATTTGGAAAATCTAATGAATTGAAGTCATTGGTTTGTGATTGTCCAACACTAGACCACTACCACACATTATCTTCTTTCTCACCATCAGCTAGTAGAGACTGCACAATGAGTTAAGATTGTCATAAAAACACATTATGTTCTAAATTCACTCCTTATTACATATAAATTTTTGTTTCATTCATTAAAATGTTTTGGTATACTTTCAAAGTCCATTCAAATATATTCTTTTTTGCCACACAATTATTCAGTTAATGATTTTCAATGTATGTATTATTACTACGCTCCTACACCAAAAATGTGTGAGCTCCATAAATAGAAATAAATTTTCCTTTTTAGGAAAACCATACACAACATTGATACTACCATGCTGAATTTTATCCATACATTGATATCTATTATCATTAGAATTTCTCGGTAGAATTTATCAATAGCCTTATGTAAAACATTACATACATTGCTTGATTTCCATCCAAAGATAGTATCTGACATATTGATATTTTTTTGTACTTTTAAAACCTAAACATTGAGGGTCCCACAAGGAAAAGTGTGGTAGTTATTCTTTCCTTGCAAGTAAAAAATAAGGCTAGGAAACTATTTTCACATTTGCTTTTATTTTATCTTGAAAATTAAAAAAAAGAAGTTAAAGTTTATTTAGAATAGTATTTACATATATTCTAAATTTGTATGTAGAAGGATTGGCAAACTTATTTTTTGTAGTCACTTTTTACGAGGGAGGTCAAGAGTTTAACCTTTGAAAGTGCCAAAAAAAAATTGTTTTTCAAAGAGGTTATTTGAATTAATTGTGAAACCCAAGAAAATATGGACCTACTCTATCCATTTTCATCATATTTTGAGCACACTATCATATTATTTTATCAAAGTTAATTTTATGGAAACTAGACTTGAATAGATTTCTAATGACTATAAATAAGGAGAGGTCCATTATGTCTTTCTATGATATTTTAATCCTTATAAACTATTCAAATTATTTGAATTATAATTAAAGGGGGGTCTTCATAACCTAAAAGAGGATAAAAATTTCAAACTATCATATATTCTACATACGGTGGCCAAATTCTTCATATAACCACTCATTTTTCATGGAATTAGATTTATAAGAGAATCAATGTGAGAAATTTTTGATTCTGGCATGTGTAAATATGGCTTTTTTACATATTTTGAATAAATTACACATTATAATGAAATTGAGTGCATTTTTGGTGGAATCCAACACCCCAAGTTTTTCTCAAATGGTAAAAATTTGTTGTGTACATCAAAAAAATATCATAATAATGTGTTCCAATACTTGTGTTGTCGGTGATGATGGTGTTACATTTTGGCATTTATAGGTCCCTAAGGATCTAACAAGCTAAACAAAGCCAACTAGAGGTTGGAGGGTCTACAGAAGTTGGAGGATAATTTCCCTTCTCCAATTCACTATTCACTTAGAGTATAGGTTCACTACTGGGATAGTAATTTTTGGTTCGTGTAATTTTCTTTTAGTTTTGATTTTCTTTCAGTGAGTTGATATGATTATTAAGGATTAGATAGATTAGTTTGAATTTATTTTTATGTTGCATAGCTTCTCACCTCTCACTTGATAGGGGGGAATATATTACATGGTGTCCTTCAATCAGTTATTGGTAGTTATGAGTCAACATTATAATTTCTATCATTTTGAGTGTTGAGTAAAGGCATGCATATGATGTTGGTAATTGTTGGCATCTAAGAGATGTTTGATACAAAATATTGGAGGATCACTTGGATGGGTTCTTATGTGGGACCTTATGTGGGTGGGTCAATGTATTTGGATAGGATTTGATCAGATTATACTATAGTATCATATGATGATCAAAGGGGATGAGTAGACCATGATCATGTTCATCATCCATAATTTGATTAGTAAAATTATGTACAATGTGTTAGCTTGTAGATGTAGTAAATATACTCACTGATGACTTCAAAGTCATAGGTCTAGATCTTCATCATCTATACCCCTTTAAATCAAAGGGGGGATTTGGATATTTGATCCAAGGTTTTATTTAGTTTATTAATTGGTTTGTTTTGGTTTAATAGTTTCCTTATTTAAATATTAGTTGGTTCATGGGAATTTTGGTTGAGTCCCATAACCACCTCATGAAAAGATTATAAATATTCTCACCTCCTTTATAAATCCATATGGAAATAATTCAATATCATTTTTGTGTAAAATAAAAGGTTAACAATGTAATTTTTGAATCTTTCTCCCCTATCCTTGGTCCATCACATCATTACTCAAAAATATGTTAAAGGATAGATCATAGGTGATCAACTTGACATATCTCCTATGCCAACTACCAAACACCTTCAAGATAGTCTTATAGATGATAATATTCTCTATATTAAAGGTCTTAATCAAGCTATTTCACTTAAATATTAATTTCATAACTTCATTACTGATCTTAAGGCTATTAATCTTGATGAATCATCTATCTTCCCTACTATTAATAAACCAAAAATAGTTATCAAAGAACTTCCTCAAATTAATGTTGACTTACATGAGGATACTTGGACCCTTCACTTTGATGGTGCTAAATGCCTTCAAGGAGCTAGGGTAGGTTGCATTATTACAACTCCTCTTGGTAAAATAATTCCTTTATCTTTCCAATTTACATTTGATGATACTAACAATATGGTAGAATACAAAACTCTAATCTTAGGCATGAAATTTGCTCTTGATTTAGATAGCTAATATATTCATGATTTAGGTGATTCTTAGCTCATTTGATGCCAAGTTAATGGTTATTACCAATGCAAAAGTGAGAACCTCATAAATTATCATCAAATTAAAACTAATATCACTAAATATTTCATTTCCTTCACCATCGAACCTATCCTTCAAGATCAAATTTCTATTTCAGATTCCCTTACTTCTTCAACTTCTATTTTTCATCCACATTAAGTTCTTTCTAATCCAACTTTTCTTATAAAAATAATAAAATATCCATATTATATTCACCCACATAATTATATTATTTACCACATTGAGGCTTTAACAATTTGACAAAGCCCATAGTATAAAGATATCATTCACTTTTTGTAACATCAAACTTATCCTCCCAACTTAGAATCTCATGAAAAAACTCACATTAATAAACAAGCTTTTAAATATGTATTTTGATATAAAATCCTTTATTATCATAGTGATGAAGGTACCTTACTCTATTGCATTATGCAAAAATAGGTCTCTCCTCTTCTTAAACAAACACATGAGGGCATTTGTGATGGCCATTGTAATGGACATGCTATAACCCACAAATGCTTACATATGGGTTAATTTTGGCCCACTCTTAAAAAGGATGCAATCATTCACTAAAATGTGTACCCTTGCTAGATTCGTGATGATCTAATTCATTCACCTCCATCCAAACTTCAAACCATCAAATCTCCTTGACAAGTCTCTATGCGGGGATTAGATCTCATCAGTAACTTACTTCAATCTCAATATGGGCATGTATTTATCATCATAGCTACCAAATATTTTACCAAATGGGTTAAAGTTATGACCTTTATTAAT
Source organism: Torreya grandis (assembly GCA_037957365.1). Taxonomy (NCBI): domain Eukaryota; kingdom Viridiplantae; phylum Streptophyta; class Pinopsida; order Cupressales; family Taxaceae; genus Torreya; species Torreya grandis. The sequence continues at coordinate 327,023 of JARHVA010005664.1, forward strand.
GTCATTGGTAACACCATCTCCAAATTTATTCTTAATCAAATCATTTCCCACTTTGGTTTCCCTTATACTATCATTTAAGATAATGGTGGTAATTTTAAAAACAAGGATGTCAAATAGCTCTGTCCTAAATTTAAAATTCATCACAAAATTTCCACACCTTATCATCCACATTATAATGGTTAAGCTAAGGCCATAAATAAAATCCTCAAAAAAATTATCCAAAAGATAATTCTTTAAACTTGTACATATTGGCACCTTCATCTCTATCTTACTCTTTGGGCTTATTAGACTAGCATATGTGCTGCCACTAGGGAAATGCCATTATCTCTAGTCTATGGTTTTGGGTTAGTTATTAAATTATAAGTTGAGCTTACCTTTATTAATATCTCCCTTCATGGTATCATACTTGATGAATAATTATATGAAGATCACCTTTATACCCTTGATCTCCTTAATGAACACCATCTTTTTGCTTTACAATACAATTGCCAATACAAGGCCCATATTTCCAAACAACATAACAAATATGTTAAAGTTTGAATATTTAATGTTAGTGATCTTTTCCTTAAATTAAACTTTTCACTCATGATAAAAAAGCTAAATATTCCCAAAAATGATGGGGCCCCTATTTAGTCAAAGATATTCTTAGTCTAAGCACTTATCGCCTTCAAACCAATGAAGGTCATGTTTTCAAAGAGCCTACCAATACATTATTTATATAGAAGTATTTTTATTAAACTTTTCATTATTTTTATACTTTCTATATATGTTATCTATACAACACATTTTTCAAGATACTCACACAGGTCTCACCTTATGTAGTAGTTCTCTCTTTTTCACAAACCTTAGTCCTTTTTTGGTCTTTTGGTTTCCCTTTTTCTCATGAGTTGTATTATAAAACTATGGATAGGACCTAGTCTTCCTCATGATGTACCATATTTTCATTATTTTCATACTTTTTACAAACCCCTTGGGTTTCTCTTTTGTGATTTGCAGTGTAATACCATGGATAGGACATGGCCTTCCTCATAAGTACCATCTTTTTCTTACCTCATTTATTTTTTATTATTATTATTATTATTATTATTATTATTATTATTATTATTATTATTATTATTATTATTATTTCAATACTTTTTGGCACCCTCGTGGGTTTCTCTTTTATGAGTTTTAGTGTAGGATCATGGATAAGACATGGACTTCCTCATAATTCATCATCTTGTTATTCCTTTGCTAAGAATCTAGTTATGAATTTTTATCCTCATTTTTAGCTTTAGCTTTTTTCTTATTTTGATAGATTAAATTTTCACAATAATCTATGTTAGTATGTTTTCCTACATTTACCTCATTTTTATGATAAGGAATCACACTTTTCTATCATTTTATCCCCTTTTCACCCTTTATCACATTTGCTATGATTTACAGTAATTCAAATTGTTTCATGTTTCATTCTTCTTGATTTCTTTTCCTTTCACTCCACATTGGATAAAACAATTTTGAATTCAATATAACACTTTTATTTCACCTAGATTTAAGAGACTCTTAAACACCATGCTCTCTAAAGTTTTCTCTCTTAGAAACCAAGTCCCAAGTATTCAAATGAAAGTCATCTTTATCACCCATGTTTGGTTCTCTGAATCTATATAAAGGAGGAATAGAAAAATCCATCAATAAAGTTAAAAGCCAAATCATTTGAAACAAAAGGAAATGATATGCAAAAGGCAACATACAAATCTCAAAATTCAAAATCATACCAAAAGACATGATTCTAAGCACATTTCCTATCTACAATTGAATCCCAAACTCCAAATTTGGCCTCATAATAGTGTTGAGATCCATTAGGGTGAGGTAGACCATTAGATTGGAATAGGATAATCCAATAAAATCTATGGTTCTATCTACTTTCTCTTACAAGTAACCAATCTTCATAGTAGACTAACAACTTTGTAAGGGGTCTTAAAATGCGGGGAACACATTGTGGGAAGGTAGGTCCATTTTAATTTTCATGTATATAACTTCATGGGATGATCTATATACTTTACTTGTCGACCTAAGACTTTTGTAGCTAAGATAATTTCTTTAGAGTCTTTAAGGTTGATGGTGCTCTTATTTTGACAAACCTAATTTGAGTGTCTTGACTTTGATAAAGTGTTCCTCTACCTTAGTTTTTCCTTCATCATCCCCTCCACCCATTTCATTTCCTCCCTTGACATGCATGTGTGATTCTCAAAATATTTTACCTCTTCTCTATTTCATTTTTCTTCACATCTTGAAAACATGCTATGTTAAGGTGTAGAGCTAAAAGCTTCACCAGATGAGCAGATGCTGAAGTTGCTGGATTTACATAGTCACCGACGATGACAAGGATTTGACCAGTAGCTGCCGATGTTGGTTATAATCGGCTGACATTGGTCATGTGCAAGCAAACAGGGACCGATGTCAGTCACCTGTGCATCCAAAAAGTCTATTTTCATGGATGGGATAGATTTTTTGCATGATAAGTTTAGCTGTTAGTTGTAAGTCTGTGTTTCTATTTTTGGTAGGACTATTTTAAGCCTTTGATTAGGAGGTGTATCTAATGGTTGAGAATGCATAGTTCATGATCCCTAATTCTATATAATAGGGATAGATCTTCATAGCTTGTGTGTAAGAAAGAACAGTACAAGACATATTGTATATGTGTATCAATCCAGGTTGTTGGAATTGATTGAGAGAACTCTTGAGGGAAAGAGATCTGTACATCTAAGAGGTGTGAGAAGAAAGTGTGATTTTCTTCATTGTATTTCCTTCTGGAAGAGTTTAATACAAGTTTTTAGGGTGGTTTCTTGTATCTCTTATTCTTTGTAATTTCTGATTCTAGTTACTTATTATTCTAGTTTAATTTCATGTTTAGTTGCTTACATAAAAGTAATCAAGTTTGTTGGTTGATCCCCAACAAATGGTATCAGAACTCAGGGTGACTAACAGGTGTTTCAGATCTAGTTAGTGTTTGTTGATTATAGGTCACTCACAGGGGTTTTTGTTTGAGTAGGAGAAGTAATGGTAGAAGAAAGTAAACTTAGAATGGAGAATTTTAATGGCAAGAATTACCAATTATGGAGAATGCAGATAGAAGATTATTTGTATCAAAAATATCTATACTTACCATTAGGTGGGGTTTCAAAGAAGCCCACAGACATGGAAGATGAAGAATGGGAAGTTCTTGATAGAAAGGCTCTTGGATCTATAAGATTGAGTCTGGCATCTACTGTGATATCTAATTTATCATAGACAAAGTCAATGGTAGAGTTAGTGACTACTTTAGCAAATTTATATGAAAAACCCTCAGCTTCAAATAAGGTATATCTTATGAAGCAGTTATTTAATTTGTAAATGTAAGAAGGTGGATCTGTATCTAATCATCTAAATGATTTCCATGGAATTGTAAATCAATTAAATTCAATCAATATAGTTTTTGATGATGAAATTAAAGCTATATTAATCTTATGCTCTTTACCTGAAAGCTGGCATAGCTTGGTAATGGCAGTTAGTAATACTACATCTGCTTCAAATATTTTAAAAGTAGATGATGTTGTTAGTGTAATATTGAATGAATAAATTCACAAAAAAGCACAGAGGAAACATCAGGGAATGCTTTAAGTTTTGAAAGCAGGGGAAGGCAAAAAGAGAAGGGCAAGCATCGAAGATTAAGGTCTAAGTCAAATATGAGAGGTAGATCCAAATCTAGAAATGGCAAGAAGATAGCCTGCTAGAATTGTGGAAAGATAGGGCATATAAGCAAAGATTGCTGGTCAAAACCTAAAGAAGACAATCAGCATGAAGGTAAAGAAGAAGCAAAAGTTATAGGTATTGTTGCACAAGATGCTCTTATATTCTCTTTGCATAATAATATAGAATCTTGGGTTTTAGATTTTGGTGCCTCTTTCCATGCGACCCCAAATAGAGAATATTTCAGTGACTATGTCCATGGAAATTTTGGAATAGTTTATTTAGGGGATGATGAGCCTTGTAAAATTGTTGGCAAAGGAAAAGTGCAGCTGAAAATGTAGAATGGCAACACATGGGTGTTAAGAGATGTCATGCATGTTCCCATCCTAAAGAGGAATCTGATTTCTACAGGAAAGTTGGGGGATGAGGGTTGCACAGTAACTCTCACAGCTGAATCTTGGAAGGTTTCCAAGGGTGCACTTGTATTGGCCAGAGGTAAGAGAGTAGGTACTCTCTATTTATGTAATTGTATTACTGATAATTCTCCTTCTGTATTATCTACTTTAGATGTAGATGCAAAGTTGTGGCATTAGAGGCTTGGCCACATGAGTGAGAAGGGAATGTCTATTCTTTAGTCAAAAGGTAAGCTTTCAAATTTAAAAAGCATAGATTTGGATTTCTATGAGCACTATATTTTTGGGAAACAGAAGAGAGTGAGTTTTCTCAAGACTGGGTCAATAAAGAAGAAGCACAAGTTGGAGCTTGTTCACACAGACATGTGGGGACCAGCTTAGGTTACTTCTATTTGAGGATCACAGTATTATGTTTCCTTCATTGATGATGCTACAAGAAAGGTATGGGTTTATTGCATAAAGAAGAAATCTAATGTTTTTGACACTTTTAAGATGTGGAAAGCTTTAGTTGAGAATGAAATAGGCAGGATATTGAAGTGACTTAGATCTAAAAATGGTGGTGAGTTCTGCAGCTATAAGTTCAACTGGTATTGTTATATAAATGGAATACACAGGCAAAGGATGGTTTTAAGGACACCTTAGCAAAATGAAGTTGCTGAAAGGATGAACACAATAATATTGGAGCGTGCATAGTGTATGAGGTTGCATGTTGGTTTGCCCTTATAGTTTTGGGTAGACGTTGTAGATACTACAATTTACTTGATTAACAGAAGACCCTCTATAGCTCTGGATGGTGGAATTCTAGAAGAGGCGTAAATAGGTAAAAAGGTAGATCTTTCATTTCTCAAAGTTTTTGGTTTTGAAGCTTTTATGCACATTGATAAGGAAAATATAAAGAAGCTAGATGCTAAGTCTATGAGGTGCACATTTATTGGTTATGGCTCTGATGATTTTGGATTCCAATTTTGAAATCTAGGAACTAACAAAATAATTAGGAGCCATGATGTTGTTTTTAATGAGAAGGTGATGTATAATGATCAGCTCAAGAAGTTGAATCAATCTGAGTAGAGAAATGTTGAATTGGATGAGGTGATGATCCAAAATGAGCTCGCGAGAAAGAATAATCATAGACAAGAAAACACAGAGACCAATGTTGGTCAGGAAAGAACCGGCGTTGGCAATATAGGAACTGATGTTGGTCAGGTAATGACTGACATTGATCAGGAAGGAACTAATGTTGGCAATATAGGAACTGATGTCGGTCATGTGGAACTGACGTCGATCAGTTACAGGCCTGGAGGTGACTGAGGTCAGTCACTATTAGAGAATTTGGGTGGACAGCATGTTGTGAATGAGTCTCAGACACCCATCAGGAGGTCAAAAAGGGTAAGTAAACCTCTAATTTGATATTCCCCTTCATTATTCTATTTATTGCTCACTGATGGTGGAGAACCAGAGAGTTTTGATGAAGCAATACAGGTGGAATCCAAGAATCAGTGGGAGCTAGGCATGAATGAGGAAATTGATTCCTTGAAAGAGAACCAAACATGGGATTTGGTTGAGTTACCAGTGGGAAAGAAGACACTAAAGAACAAATGGATCTACAGGTTAAAGGAAGGTGAGAATGGATAGATGAGATATAAGGCCAGGTTGGTAGTGAAAGGATTTGCACAGAAACTAGGTATTGATTTTGGTGAGATTTTTTCTCCTGTAGTTAAAATGACTTCTATATGGACTGTTTTGTCTTTAGTTGCTATTGAGGATTTGCATCTTGAGCAGCTTGATGTTAAGACAATGTTTCTTCATGGAGATTTGGATGAAGAAATATATATGGATCAGCCAAAAGGATTTGAGATTGAAGGTAAGGAGAAACTTGTGTGCAGATTGAAGAAAAGCTTGTATGGTCTCAAGCAAGCTCCTAGACAATGGCATTTGAAATTTGATAGGTTTATGACTGAGCATGGCTACAGTAGATGTCAATCTAACCATTGTGTTTATTTTAAGAGATTGGATAATGGTAGATATATTACTATGTTGTTGTATGTAGATGATATGTTGGTTGTAGGATCACACATGCAAGATATCTCTGAGATTAAGGTGAAATTAGCTCACACATTTTCCATGAAGGATTTGGGAGTAGTAAAGAAAATCCTTGGCATGAGTATTAAGAGAGACAGGAAAAATCACAGATTGATTTTGTCTCAAGAGGATTATGTGAACAAGGTGTTGGAGAGGTTCAATATGCAAGATGCAAAACTAGTAAGCACACCTATGGCTGAACACTTCAAGTTGAGTAAAGATCAGTGTCCTAATTCACATGATGAGGTAGAGTACATGAGGAAAGTTCCATATGCTTCCGTAGTTGGGAGCTTAATGTATGCAATGGTATGTACTAGACTGGATATTGCCCAAGTAGTGGGAGTTGTCAGTAAGTATATGGCCAATCCAGGGAAGGAGCACTGGAAAGTAGTTCAGTGGATTCTCAAATATCTGAGAGGGACCAGCAATAGGCATTTGTGCTATGGAGGGTCAAACACTTCTCTACATGGTTATGTAGATTCAGATATGGTAGGTGATTTGGTTAGTAGGAGAAGCACCACAGGATATGTTTTCATTGTTGGTGGAATGGCAGTTAGCTAGATTTCAATGTTTCAGAAGGTTGTTGCCTTGTCTACTACAGAGGCAGAATACATTGTAGTCATAGAGGCTAGCAAAGAGATGATATGGATGACACAGTTCATGGAAGAGCTAGGAAAGGAGCAAGAGAGTTGTAGATTATATAGTGATAGTCAAAGTGTAATTCATTTGGCTAAGAATTCAGCCTTTCATTCAAGAACCAAACATATACAGCTTAGGTACCACTTCATTAGACAGGTATTGGAGGATGGTGAGTTGAAGCTAGAAAAGATCCATACAGATAAGAACCCTGCTGATATGTTAACCAAGCTGGTAACAAAGGAGAAGTTGAATCTTCATTCAACTTTTGTTGGTCTTCAAGATTGAGTTTGAAGATGGAGAAGCTAGAAGATGTTGTTGTACAGGTACTTGTGCAGCTATTTATCTCCAAGTGGGAGATTGTTAAGGTGTGGAGCTAAAAGCTTCACCAAATGAGTGGATGCTGAAGTTTATAGATTTACACAGTCACTAACAATGGCAAGGATTCGACTAGTAGCTACCAACATCGATTATAATCAGCTGACGTCGGTCATGTGCAGGCAAATAGGGACCGACATTGGTCACTTGTCAGTCCAGAAAGTCTATTTTCATGGATGGAACAAATTGTTTGCATGATAAGTTTAGCTGTTAGTTGTAAGTCTACATTTCTATTTTTGGCAAGACTATTTTAAGCCTTTGATTAGGTGTATCTAATGGTTGAGAATGCATAGCTCATGATCCCTAATTCTATATAATAGGGATAGATCTTCATAACTTGTGTGTAAGAAAGAACAATACAAGACATATTGTATATGTGTATCAATCTAGGTTGTTGGAATTGATTGAGAGAACTCTTGAGGGAAAGATATCTGTACATCTGAGAGGTGTGATAAGAAAGTGTGATTTCCATCATTGTATTTCCTTCTGAAAGAGTTTAATACAAGTTTTCAGGGTGGTTTCTTGTATCTCTTATTCTTTGTTGTTTCTGATTCTAGTTACTTATTATTCTGGTTTAATTCTGTGTTTAGTTGCTTACATAAAAGTAATCAAGTTTTTTGGTTGATCCCCAACATGCTATCACTACTTTGTTTTAGTTTTATCTATCCTTAGAACAAAATAATTTATTTGAGTAACTATGGATTATTTTATTTACACCATGGATCTACATTTTCTAGATATGCCTTGATTTCTCTTACCATTTTTAATTTTTGTACCACCCCTTTTTGTGGACACCTATGTCCATTTCTAGTTTCATGTACTTTTTTCATTGTTGAGTGAGGTTGGAATTCTCACTCATTAATGTTATTTTACCTTTTATGCACTTTTTTCATTGATGATTCAGTAAGGATTGTAATTTCTCACTCATCAATGTTGTTTTACCATTTTTGCTTACCCATATTTATTTAATTAAATATTATTACTAATTTCACATAGATGTTTGATTACCATCCTTTTTGACATGTATCCTTGGTTTGACTTGGTGAGTTTGCCTTTCTTACTTAAGGTTTACTTGTTTGAGTTTTTCATTATTTAGCAGCCTTGGCTTTTTAGTTACTTGATGTACTCTAAATTTTGAATTGGGCATTTAGTCTAACATAACACTTGTCACCCCACCTTGACAAATTTCTAAGTACATCTCATCCATTTAGCACCAATTATCTTGACTTTCTTATGTTTGTTTGTTTTTTCTCTTTAGTTTTGTATTATTGGGTTTGTTGAAAGTAGTCTCTACACCCTCCATAATCAAAACTAAAAACACAATAGAAAACAATTCAATGATAAAGGTAAGTCAAGGTATGAATCGCATTTATTTTCATTTATATCATTTAATTTTTTTTTTTTTTCTTTAAAATATTGTAACTTTTTTTTTAGCCTCAACATTGTGTGTTACTATGTTCTTTCTCAAAGCACCATCCCTTATTACACTTGGTGACACATGATGAGATTTGAGTGTGGCATATGTATACACATAATATTTTCAAAGTTTATCAAATATTGATGCTTTATATCTTGAAAGAACCTATTAAGTCTCAATATCTCTGAGTGCATTCCCTAAGGGGTGCATCGAGAAAGGGGTGGGTAGACCATTGGTGTTTTTCAAGATTATTTTTCCTTATTTCTACTTATTACTAATCTAACCAGATCCTAAAAACCATTCCCTAATCTATTACTCCTCTTTTTCATACTCCTATAGTATTTTACTACTTTTCATCCTTATTTTTCTCACCTTAAGCCCCTTTTGACTATTTACAATACTAGGTTGACTGGGTTGACCATGTACTATTTTGGGTAAAATTCATTTAGGGTTTAGATCAAATCTTGGCCAACCTAGCCTATGACCTAGTGAATTTTTATCCATAATAGTACTAGGTTGAGTAGGTTGACCTTGTCAATCAAAACTTTCAGAAAGGCTTAGGGTTAAATCCACCTATATATACAAGACCATTTCCTCATTATTTATAAATGAACAAGAGTTATTACACATCCACTTATCCACCATTATAATTGAGGAGAAAGATAAGGGTTTCATACTTTATTTGGAGATATGGATCTTATCTTTTGGATGAGTCTTTTGGATGGTTTGATAGGTTGTGTAGCCTAGAGATAATTTATCCTTGTCATCCTTACATACCACAATAACCTCTGGTAAAGCACCTTGGCCAAGGGAGAGATTGATGATCAGTAGGTTCATATTCAAAGGTAAGTGTTGTCACTTGGATTCACACCCTTTGAGGAGATGTCTTAGCTCTCCTCATCTAAGTTGAATAATTGAAACATCTCTAGGCTATGGGTGAGCCTAAGAATGAGGTGAATCTCTAGATAGGGGTAGCGCCCTTGATGTACCACTTATAGAACACTACTATACCTATGCTTGTGAGGGAAAAAGGAGAGATAAAACTAAAATAAAAGTAGCCTAAGGGAGATGATACACCAAATTAATTGATGACTACCATCTAGCTACATGTTACACATGAGAACAAGGGACTAACCAAACTTACACTTCTCCAATCTATATCTTCTCACATAAATATTGCATTATGAGATTGTGATAAATTTTTAGGCTCGTAGGACTAGGTAAGAGGCCTAAAATGGCACTATTTGAATACACTAACTCACTCAACCTTGAAACATCATAAATCACTTTACATGCCCTACAAGAAGAAGATTAATAACTATAAATGGGTGAGAGAATGCGATAACAATGCTAAGGAAATAATAAGTCATCACTAAGAAAAATCAATCATCAAAGTAAACACACTATAAATAGTCATAGAAGAGGTAAAAATTAGTAATATCTATTGATCCATGGTATTCAAATAAGCAAGGCTTCACCATACTCAAGTGGAGAATATTTTAGAAAGGCCAAAATGGTTAGTTCTTATAGAACTTGAGAGAGAGAGAGGAGAAGAGAGAACTCCAAAGGTCAAAAAAACACTTTTGAATTTGATAAATGGAGTTAAATATTTATGAGGATAAGATTTGAAATGAACCATGCAAGGTCAAGAAGCAAAAGTGTCACCCCAAGTCATGAAATTCTTGAAAAGTGGTGTAGGAGTTCTCATTCTGGCTCAAAAAACTGACTTCATGATTTAACCCTATGAACATCCCAAAACTAAATAGGGATAATTGTTATGATTGGAATGAGACTTAAGGATTTTATGCATTCCTCTCCATACATTGGTTTTAGTCTTAGTCATCTAGAATCATCTGTAAGTGAGACATTACTACCTATAGTCTAAAAAACTCCTTTTTAAATCACCCCTCCTATTTCATCCCTTTATCTCCATTCATCAAGACTAGAGGTTTTGTTCATAAAGGGACTGCCCTCTGTCTGAGATAAAACAAATGGCACTCCCCCTATTCCACCATAAAAAATAAAGATATGAAAGGATTATCTAGGTTATTGATACCCTCTTTACCAAATTTATGCCCTTGGTTAGGTCATATGACCTTCCAACTCCCTTAAAACCCAAAATAGACTATACAAATGGTAGACTGTGTGTAAGGTCTCCTTGTATGGACTATATGTTGCCTATTTAGAGCCCTTTATTTGATTTAATTTCCATGTCAAGAGAATAATTATATCATGAATATAATTATTAATGTATCTTAGTTCTAATCATCACCTTAAATCCTTACATATGTCTTCCCATACTCTGACAATCAAGACTGTGTGCAACCTTGTTGATTGTGTCTCTATTTTGAAGGTACCCCTATAGATTTCTATGCATGGATTAGACTTGGAAACTTTACGTGATTCTCTCTGACCCCTTCCAAGATAATTTATCAATTTTTGGACATTTTCACTCCATATTTATTTATATTTACTTCAATAAACTCAAACCTTCTACTCTTTGACCCTCACTGTCAACTACAGTTGATTGTGTGGGGTCCTATAGGTGTCTTTTACCTTGGAAAAGACTTCACATTACCTTGGGATCACTTTATGAATTTAAATAATCTACTTGAGAATATTTATATTTATTCCATGTTTAATACTTTGTCATGAATGATGTGGAGGTTGGTAATCTGTTGTAGGTGGATGTTACCAAATGAAGAAACCCCTGTAGGTGTTAATGAGGTTCAAAACATTGCATATCAATTCCTCTTGATGGTTTATTAGATCATAAATGTTATTGATATTCCCTTCACCTATTGATTAGTTTAATCATGAAGATATATTATATTTACAAACATGGGTATAGAGACCTCCTTTAGGACTCAAAATTGTAGGTGATCATTGCCTAGATTTAGTGCATAAAAACACAACTTTAGGCTCTCAAGCTTTTACCTTCCATTAGTGATCTACCCTCAATATTTTGAAAAATTAGTATTATATGTAGAGGATTAATTAAAATTTCATTATATTCATCAAAATTCATTGGAAACCTTGTTGTATGATTCCACCAAAATGACCTTAGGCTTTTATTCTAGACTTTTAGGGATTTGATCCCTGAACTTGTAGTCATTACCTTTAAAGGTGATTTTCAACTTTGTTTAGAAAAATAGCACTTAAAAAGTATTTATCATGATATTTAAACCTATTAATAATCCAAATAAGGTATCACCACATGCCTCAACACTCCAAAATATCTCCTCAGCTTTCTGTTATTACCACTTGTATGTGGTCATTTTCATATATAGGCAACAAAATGCAAGTGTGGATAATGTGCATGTTTTGTGACCTTTATGAGTTTTAGGTATATCAAAAATAGTGAAAATATATTATATATAATATTTATTTCCTTAATTATCTCAAATTCTCCATTTCAATATGTTTGGTCCTATGAGGGCACTTGCAGGTGCATGCTAAGTTACTTATAGGCAATGAGTAGGATTGGTGTATGGGCATAACATTTGGCCTTAAAAGGGTTGTAAAATCACATACATAAATACAAATACATTATTAAAATTATAAATAACTTGAAATAAGTGTCAAAACCTTATTTTTAATGTCAACTCTTCCTTCATGGCACCTATAGGGGTATGTTCATGGTGACTATGTGAGAATGTTGCATGACTATAATAGTTATCTTTTTACACTCCTTAGAGAATCTCACCTAAATATTATTTATAAGTTGAAGTATTAGAAATATAAATGATATAAATATACCTCCATGTAAATGTCTTATATCCCTACACAATTCATCCAACTGACTATATATGACAGTCATATAACAAACTGACTGTATGCTAGCTATGACTGCACCCTCATAGATAATTGATTAGAGAAAGAGATTAAAAATTTAAATGGAATAAAAGTAAAATTTAAACATGTAAAATTAAATATTAAAACCCTCTAAATCAATTTTTAAATCATGAATATCTTTTAAATAGTAAAAAACTACCAATTAGCTTCAAAGAGACCAATCTACAAACTTGAGATGATTTACACATCCAAACACCTTTAAACTCTAAAAAAAGAATGGATAACATGATGTGAATATGTAAATATATTTTGGATTCTATTACAATAGCTTTATTGTATATAATCATCCAAATAATAGTAAAACCTTTAGGGTGCATGAAATAGTGAGCATAAAAACATAGTCAAATTGTTAGAGATGGTTCATAAAGCATAGTCGATGAATATTCAAAATACTGTTATGTAACTAAATATATACGAGTTTAATTTCACCTCCCAAAGGTTTTTGGTCTAAAACCTCCTCAATTATCTATATTAAGCATAAACCTGTTGACCACTTCTATGTGTCTAAAAGGGCAAAGAAGGAACATAATGGTTTTATCTTGAAAATGACACTTCTAGAGTATTTCAATCATGTAAATGAGTTTGAGGAAGATAAATAGTCATCTAAAAACCTTATCCCATGTGTCACACTCCTTCATGGGTTGTATAAGTGCCAAACTCTTCCTTTTTCAATTGATCTCTTGATCTTCAGTTATATAACCTGCAAGATTCACATGGAACTGATATTATTGATAGGGAATCTAACCTATTGGACATTTTAAAGGATATTATGACACTTTAACACCTTTAAAGTATGCCACTTGTAATTATGACCCCTAAAAGCCTTCTAAATGACTCAAAATGCCATATTAACTAATTAGATCATGACCAAGGCTAATAAGTCATTAAATGACATCAAAAAACATATAATACACCCTATGACATAACACTAAACCCATTAAAAACCTATAAAGATCATGTTTTTTCCTATATGGGTTCCATTTTGACCTATAGGGTTAAATTTGGTCAGAGGTTAGCATTTGTAACTTTGTTCCTCCTTTATAAGAGTAGATACATATGCATTTGTACTTATCTTCCATGCGTTAGGATTCTATATACATTGATGTGAGTATATTTATTCTATGCATTTTTAATTTTTTTTTTATTACCCCCACTTTATGCCACAAGTTTTGGTGAGCACTAGATTAGACTTTACTTTACTTGTTATTAGTTTAGTGAATATGAAAACATAGGTCCTAGTTAGGGTTATTATGTTATTGTGCTTGACTGGAGGCTTTGGAACCCTCCCTAGTATTGTTTATTATGATAAAATATCCCCTAATTAGGTCTAATAGATCCCTATATTAGTCATGTTCTTAATTATCTAATGTATCCCCAATCAAAAGTGTAACTATGATCTATCTTCTTCAAGTTAAAATTGATCAATAAACATGATGCATTTTTGATTGCATATAATAGTGGTTAGCTCAACCCATTATATTTACCCATTTTTATTTGTTTATATCCCTCACAAGAACATTTAGGGTTTCAAGGAAAAGGGGGATAAATTATGGATCTATGCACATAATCAAGGTTTAGGATCACAAAAATAAAGCAAGAAAAGATAATTGTAGGTGACTGTATAGTCACTATGCTACACTTTTGCATAAGTAAGTTACAAAAATTAGGTCAATATTGATGAATGATATTGACCTAATATTTTAGACTGAACTTGTATGATAAATAGATTATTTCATGAACCAAATGAACCACAAACGTGTTTATCCCTCATTTTCATTTCCATAACATAGTGTCAGACAATCAACCATAAAATATAAATATCATGATATTTTTAGTGATTTCCATATATATCACATGCCCTTATCAAATCAAAATAATCAATTGTCAATCATTTACATTAAGATGTATGATTGAATACCATGTCTATTGATCTGAACTAATTTTCAAAGTTGTCTTAATTATATTAATCTCACTCATTAATCAAAATTAGGATAAAATAATTTTGCTCATAAATTTTCCTTTCATGGTCATGAAATTGGATCCTTCCCTACCTTGATACCACTTTAGGTTATGCCTTTTGATGTAGCTATTTTTTAGATTAGAATTTGTGGCTATCTTTATCCTCTATTGATAGGGACAATAAATCCTGAATCACATTCTTAACCTTTTGAGGAAGATCAACTTGAATTCCATTGTTAATTTTGAGGGGAAATCCACATTCTTACAAGCATCTTTGAGTTTGGTGAACCCTAAATTATATTGGTGGTGGTTAAGGTATTTTGCATCAAATTCTTGTAGGACTATTACTTGAAACAAAATATATAGGTAGTATTGTAAAAAATAATTTCACTTTTATGTAAGTAAAAATATTTTTATCTAATAAAATAATGTTAGTTGGAATTTTTTATTTCATGAACATGACATCAAATCTTTTCCCACCCCACTGCCTCTATAGCTTATGCCTCTCAACATAATTAGATTATAAAATTTAAAATTAATAGTTAAGTTTTATATATGAGGTAATGGGAAAAATAGTGATGAAATTTTATTTTTTAGGTTGTATAAATTTATAGGGCATAACAGATTAGTTTCAATGGTAGTAAACAATTTATTTCTTTCCACAAACTATATCATAATTAACTAAATACATAAATACCATTTATTTTTTCCCCAAAAATTTGAAGTTAAATAATCATGTAGATAATAATAACACTAAAATCATCTTTTATTCAATTAATAAAATTATTTATATAGTTTTAAAATTGTTTAAAAATAAACTTGTACAGATATATTAAATACATAAAAAAGATATATATTTGAAGGTTATCATCTTTTATTTTTCACATAACACATTGATTAATAATTATATTAAAATCATCCCCACTTATTAGTGACAAATGGCATCAACATAAATATACCATTGTGTTGAGCTCAAAAAAATGTTTATAGGGAAAAGGGGATCCAAACTCTGCCATATGGCTAAGATATTATATATTTTTATTGACCTATCCAAGAACAAGATCATTTTGTAAAGTGACAGTCAGATGGATGCCAAATTCAAGATTGAAATTTGTCCATGATGGTCAAATGAATGTAAAATTTAAAATCAAACATAATTATGAATAACTCACTCCATTACACTTCCTTACTACCATTGTAAGACACCTATTGACATAACAAGACAAGTATGGATATTGCAATGTCACATTATTCATGGTATGTATGTGGCTTATCCCTAGACACAAAAATTTAAAAGGGTGAAACTAAAATAAATTATATGAGTATATAATCATATACATAATATTAGCATTGAAAAAATAACAATTTTAATACATTGTGAAGTGTACCCATAAAAATACCTTGAATAAGGGTCATTTATAATAATTATAATAAATTCAAGAAACATGTCACTCAAGTGTAATATAAATGTAAAATTGACCTTTGTTTTATTATTGGTTTATACATTAAGAATGATTATAATATGTAATCTAATAATGAGAATAGTCTATATGTTGACCCTATTTCTCCATATTTTAAGGGATACTTAATGTCTTTCTTCTTTCATCACATAAAAATAGATTATATATCTTAAATATACATATTTATAAAAATATTGAGTGATATGAATTTCAACGTGCCTATGTTGGGTTTCTCAAATACAATCTAAATAAAAAAAATATAGACACCTTGATATTGATATATTTAGACATTTTTTAGATATGAGTATTTAAGATATCTAATCTATTTATTCAAAATTATTGTTAATTTTTTTTAATATTGATAAAGGTGGGTTTTTATGGAGGGGCCCAACCCTATATAATAACTAGCAGGCTAGGTCTAGAGACCAATATTAACATAAGCCTGACACAAAAGAAAAAAGTTACATAAGATAACAAAAGCATAGCTCAAAATTAGAAAAGAGACAACAAAGGGAGCACATGACTAGAATAATTACCAAGCATATTTAGTTGTCTATCTGACCTTCTTAGTGAGTTCCATGTAAAATTTATATAGTGTGTCTTCCTCTTCCCTAACAATGGCTTTCATCTTCTTTTTAGTCCTGGATATCTCTAAGTCATCACTCTCTCTCTTTGGTAATAATTTGAGCATCTCCATGCTCTACAAAATTTTCATAACCATGAGATGGCTGTAGTACATAAGAGTGTTGAGGTTTTCATTGAGTTTTTCAATTAATTTTTCATGTCTATACATTACTATTCAAATGTTAGGACATTTATAAAAAATAATATGTATACTTATTAAAATTGTTAATAGTTTGTGCTAGTATACTCAAAATTTCACTTTACATTTTATATATTCTATAAAAAATAAATTTCACCTTATATTTCCTACTAGCCATAAAATATAGCCCTTGCTTCACTATTTATAGTGCACTTTGACAGTAATGGCATGGAAGCCCCATGCATTCACAAAATTTTAAACCCTAAAAAAGTAGTTAAATAAAAACCAAACTAATGACACTTTTCACAATTAATGATAATATTAGCCACTACATAGACCTTATTTTTTATGTAGGAAGATATTATTTGTTAAGTTTAAATGGTTATAAAAAATTGGCTTAATATTTCCCTTTCACATTATACATTATTCATTGGAATCACTTCAATTTGTGAAAGGTGCATCATTTAATATTTATTTAATTATATAGTTATTATATTATTAACATAATTTGGCATGATGATATACATGTATTTATTTTTAGGCACCTAAAACTGGACCATATTTTATGAGTTGTTAAATTGCATGATTTTAGGATTTTGTGTAATTTTTTTATTATTAGTGTAAATTAGACATTATTAGAACATTTATCAAAATTTTGTGGTCCTTCCACATTCCTCTATCACTCTTTATATGATCCCTTATCTCTTAATATTATTAATCTAACTTGAGTTCTATGTCCAAGGTGTCCCAATGCTCTGTACATTATATAGAGTGTTAGGATGCTTTTGGCCCTTTCAAATATTGCTCATATGACCCTTATTGTATATTTTAACCTTTATGACCATTGGATATCACTTTGTGCCAATAAAAAACTAATTATAGTCTAATTTTTATATAAATAAATATAAATTATAGTTCATTTGATCATTAAAAAAATGTATAATATCTTACTATCATTCACATGAATATATTGAGAACTCGCATGCATTTTAGAGGAAATTAAACAATAATATGAGAATTCATTAAAGCACACAAGTTAATGTTAAACCCACATTTTATATGCTATATGGATGTAATAATTCCCATGTATAATAATAGTGGCTAAGGGATAATTTATAGTTAATACTCATTATTGAGGAAGAATGTGATAGAATGGTTTCAAGGATACGTGGGAATTTGATAAGAACATGTCCTAGAATATAAGACCAATCTATAATATAAATATCCCCATTACATATGAATAAAATTATTTAGTATATTGGGTGTTTTTGTGCACATATTTTGTGTTTTGTCATTATTTATGCTAACAACAAATTTATGATATTAATATCAAATCAGGTTTAGAGTGGGTGAGAAAGAGAAACCACCATTTTTTTAAACCTATATATATGCCCCTAAATATGGAATTTTAGTATTGAAATTTTTGGTTTTATAATTGATGACATTGGATTCCAATATTTCTATTATTGTTTTTAAACTATAGTGATATTAGATTCCAATATTACTATTATTGGTTTTAAACTAGTGTGATATCAGATTCACACTAATATGATATCAGATTTCAATATCTCTCTTACTAGTTATACGTAGTGTGATATTTGATTCTTATATTTCTATTATTAGATTCTAAATAACACTAAATCAAGGTCCAATCATATCCTAATTACTACTAATCACATAATGCCCCATAGTTGTCCTAATACTACCTAGTAGTTGTCATAGTGACGCCCATATTCAAAAAATGAAATCAACATAAAAACATGAGGTGTACAACTTAATTAAGTTCAAGTAAAATAAAAAACACCTATAAATTAACTTAGTTTTAAAATACTTTTCCCTCAAAAAGAGGATCAATAAATATCCATCATTAGTTTAGATTCTATCACAACCATTGGATTGGGTAAACCCTAAAAGTCACCCTAATCCATATTAAGGATGTATCACACAAAAGTCAACATAAGATTTTTAGGTTCATTTTCATCATGAAAAAGGATGTGAGGAGGAAATTGAGAGTGGGGAAAGGATTTTCCATGTGTTGTCCTTCCTCCCCAAAATTCTAACAAAGCCTCCATGGACCCCCTTACCAAGGATGATTGAAGGCATCATACTTGTAGTGTAGGTCTATTTTCAAAGTATGCATTATTATTTTAATATTCATACACCATGTACAGTGGGAAGAAAAAATTATAGCAATAAGTCTGACAATAAGAAATTCAACTGCCATGTTCTAGGCTTTTAATTTTTAATTTTATATTATTTTGTAGATTAACCAAAAAAATAAAAAATATTATTAGTAGAAACTGTATTAAATATTATGTATCTCCAATGTTCATGAAAAATAAAATAGTCATAGGATGTATGTGACTATTACTCAATAGCTCAAGAACTATTCAACATGTTCTACACAGATCTAGGGTTTCCCTATTGCCCATTTTTTCCTTTCCCTTGAACCCTCTTTTTAAATGAAAGGTAATAATAAAATATTAAAAAATCCTATGAATAGAACAATTTTAGTTGGATTAAGGTTTGAACTAAACTAAACCTAGTCCATGTTTGCATGAACCTGATAACTATGGAATAAAGTCACTTAAATTTTGTGACACTCCATGAACTTGAGATAATAATAATAATAAAAATTTATTAAATATAAATAATTTGATGAAATAAATATCAATATTCCATTTATATTAAATAATAGTACATTGATTATAAGGTCTTATTGGAGCATGTTTTTCAATAAACCCACATCTTGGGATAAGATGATAACACATGTTAATTTATGATATTCAATAGTTTCACCAAGTAACTAAATATTCATTCCCATATTCAAGTAGTTTAAGGTATAATTTAATGGAATCATGTCCTTTATTAGGTATGTTGATTGATCCTCATTTCCATGTTTTGTTTGGTTTCCATGCCTAAATGATACTATCCACATCTATCTCTTATATAATTTCATCTAATTTGGTCCATGATTTATTTAGCCTTAAACAATCCTTATACAATGCTACACTTTCAGATCTCTTGATAGGTTTCCAATATTGAATCCTCACCTTTTTAGCCACATTATCACCTATTTATCTATGGTAAATACCCCCATATTCACTTCCCATCCATATAATTTAATTCTCTAGTCATACTAAAAGCATATGTCCCATATATAAATCCATAAAAGGATTGAATTCTTATTTAGGTTTAAAAAACATAGGCCCAACATAAATATCATTATTAGCTAGGATATTTTAATTAATGTAGTATTCCTTATGAAAATTTGTGGCTCCAATTAATAATTGGTCATATACATCTTTGTCTTGGATTGTCCGAGGAAAAAAAATCTAACATCTTTTTATAATTTACAAATATTTTATCAAAATAACATAATTTGTTTTCTAGATATGCTATATTTGGAAGATGATATTCTCTACCTCTACCCAATGCACTTTCCCCCTAATATTAAATATATGTTCTTAGTTCCTTTTTAAATCTTCCATCTCATTGAGTTCTATGAAAGGTGCTAAAGGAGGTTGATTTTCCATCAAGTTAACCTCACCATTATCTTTTTTATGCCAGATTAGGATTAGATGAGACCATTTTATATCATTTTTTATTTATGTATATTCTATCACTAATATGCCATCTATGACATGGAACCTAAACATATTAGGTTTTTTAATACCCACCATGTTATGGTCTCCATCTAGAAAGTGTGGCTCCATAAAGGCCTTGAAGTAATACACTTAATAAGGTAAGGATTGAACACCTTGATCCCTCTTGGGATGTTATATAGGTATCATGATATGTGGAAAATAAAATGTGTCTAATTTATATAAAGATGTTGCTATTATACAAAAAATACCATCTATATCCTCATGAGTGTGTTTCACTAGAAGGAATATTACATAAATAATGTTGAATAACGTTGTTTATATCAACTTGATACAATTGCAAATAAGGTATGATTATTATTATCACTTGAGGCACTCTATAGTTTCAAGTAGATGATTGATGGATAGTTTTGAAAAAAGTATTTTTACTAGTCAAACTAATTGCTTTAGAATACACAAATTTAATCATTTTTCATGCACTTAATTTTATAATAATGAATCATGTAATGGATGTTTTAATGATCAAATACTATCATACAATACATTTCTATATTCATTTCTTTGAGATTCTTGAGACACAAAGCCAATGATGTGATCATGTAATTTTATCCATGTTCAACAAATGGTAGGCCAAAGTGGCTAAAACCCCTAGTCTTGTGTCCATGTGTGAGCATACTAGTAAAAGTAATTGGGAGGTTCATAATATTACTTATTAACATAGCTTTCTTACTTGTCCTTATACAAAAGTTTTCATTTTATCCATTTTATCATGCACAATGCTTAAGAATCCTCAAGACCTTGTTTCTTTGATTTCAATGTGTGGGAATAGTAAGGTGCAAAATATATTTAAATGTATTCATTATGAAATTTTTATTAATATTTAAGGTTTGAGAGTGCTTCTATGCATGTGGTGGCCATATATTTGTTTCACATATTTGTACACTCATCACACTTTATGTAATAAATATTTTTTACAATTGAAACATTTTGAAATTTTTATTTCATTATCTTGTTAATTTTGGATACAACACGAGAGGAAGGTTTAAATAATTTATCTCATCATTACACTTATTTCACATTAAATTATGGATATATAATGCATGAGGTAGTCTTTAAGGAACTCTGATTCCATCATGTCCTATAAAATGAGTAAAATGTGGAGAAATATCTTAATTTATCTCAATAATTCTTGATATAAAATTAATTGTTGTCATGGAATTTTAACTTTGTTCCTCTTTCTTAGTGTTACCATTTAATACACACCTATGACCATTTATCTAGTCATATTTATGATAGTAGAATCTGATCCTAAGGTACCCATAAGTTTTATGCCATGCATTATGATAGATATCCATCCCATAAAATTTCATTTTATGTATATCCATATATTATTCACCCACATTAAATATGGAATTCACTATTAATGCATCTAACACAAATTTATTTCTAATCTCTTCATTCAAGGCTCTAACTTTGTGCCATAGAACTTTGAATAAAGCAACATGAATTTTTTTGAGACAGTCTCATTTATAGAAATGATATTCCACATATGCCACTTCATCCAAAAACATTGACCATTTTATATCCTCACAAACATTTCAATATGATTAATTAGGCAGGGTGGCATTCAATTTTTGACATTTTTAAGCATTGTAGGGGTCTTTTTAATCACTTTCTTGGAATGATTGTAATTAGTGGCATCAAAAGAAACTTGATATAACAACTAGGTTTGTCATTATTCTAACTCATCCCACATGTTTACCTTAATATATTTTGGTACTTATTTCAATCTGACATGCATGGGAAAATTGTCTATGTTAGCTAATTTCCAGGCAGGCCATTACATTAGATATCCTTCTAATAGGGAGCATGATTTACACAAAGGATTAAATAATCTATAGATATGTACACCAAAGGTATTTCAATCCACTCTTTTTAGTTTTACCATATCTCCTTCAAGAACATTTGTAATTGTTTCGTATATAACATATTTGATCATAAATGAGCATAAATAGATCAATTTAACACCAACACCCCTAAAATTTAAATTGTGTTCACCATCTTGTACAAGGGATGGACCATCTGATTGATCACTCCCTTTAACCATTAGGGTTATTCTTGTTTCATAGAAAATAATTTTTTTAATTGACCAAGCTATTAATTTTTTACATTGTAGCAAGTTTGAGAATTTAGAACAATAATTTGCCATATTTTGACTATCACACCAAAATTAAAGGGTCCCAATATATCTTCATAAATTTTATGATTTTCTAGTACATGATTTATAAACCCTAAATATAAGTCATCATTTATGTAAGAACATTTATGTTTGATAAACACATTGTATCATGATCAATTCCTTTCTCAAATCCACAAAAAAATTAGTTCTATCTTTAAGCTTTGTATTAATCCAAGTGTTGTCAATTTATTACTATAATCTCCCTCTAGTTCCATGATAGCAATATCATCATCCGAGTCACTATATATGTGTCACTATGAATTGATATAATTGATCAATATGGGTGTTTTGACAATGTCATCTCTTCCCAAATAATATATTATCCTTCATTCTTGATCTGCTAAAGTTTCAAATCCATCAACTAAAAAGAGAAATTTTATTTTTCCATCCAATACCATGTTGACATTGAAAATAAAAAATACTCTTCCCATGTCTCTATAATGTAGTATCTTCCTACTTGGATACATTCTACCCTATAAAACTTTGGTGCCTTTTGAAAAAAAATCCACCTGATCATCTTCTTCAAATGTAAGAGACATTGATAATACAAAAAATAAATGATGTGCCATAAAATAAAATCTATAAAACCATATCAGATCATATAGAAATTAAAAAATAAACATCAATGTGAGATGAAAATAAATTTATAAATTATATTAGTATAAATGTAATCTAGTTTTATATTATTAGTCAATCAAAGTGCTTGATTTGCCTTAATATTATTATAATATTTATAAATTTTAACATGCCAAATTATTAGAATATTCTTTAGGTTGTTATTATAGAATTTTCCAAATGATTTTTCATAATTGGTTTAAATTTTTAGTGTTAGTGTATTGTTGACATGCATTAAGAAAATGAAAATAGATTAAACCTTTTAAAAAAATTCCCTACCAACATTCCCAAACAATCAAAATTTTCCACTAAAGACATGTGAATAGGGACAAATTGAAAAAGTTATGATTAATTTATTATTATATTAATCTACATAATATTTATAAAATATATTAATAATAATTAGATATGATCTTCAGAGATTGGAAGGTAGTACAGAAAATCAAGTCTCCTAAAGAATTGGTGCATAAACATGTTAGGTGAAATATAAAACCCAAGGGATGGGTTAAGATCAACTTCAATGGGGCTTAGAAAGGTAATCTAGGCCCTACAGGTAGGGGAGGAGCCATATAAAATTTGGAGGGGATGTTCATTACTACTTATGCAAGTCCCCTTAGAATTCAGACCAACCATGTGGTCACAGCCAAGGTGACACTCTAGGGAATTCAACTTGCTTCCAGCCTCAAGATGGATAGAATAATAATTTAAGGGGATTCCCTTAATATAATTAATTATTTAGAAGGAAAAATCACCCATTCACATACAATAAAATGCATCATAGACAATGCCAAGGGGATGTCACATTATTCCATCATTCATACATACCAAGAGGGGAATGGGGTGGTATGTCTACTCACTAATATCAGAGTTAGCCTCCATATTTTATCTTTTTGTCATGTTAGATGCCACATCCCTAAAAATGTCATGTCAACAATTCAAAATGAAGTCACTTCTAGATAAGACAATGTTGCAACTATCACACACATAGATATTACAACTTAAATGAAGGCATTCAAAAATCATAACCTACCATCATTTCAATGCATGGAGAGTTACTAATGAAGGGTGGGATAAATATTAAACTCTAAGTTTATTTCAAGACATTGGTTCTAAGTCTTACCAGGGTTTAATGAATTTCATCTACGGCTCAATCTTTCAAGCTAAATTTAATATGGGAGGTGATAGGGATAGATTAGAACTGACATCTTGTTCAGAGGTCTAGAGTATGAAAAAGGTTTGGAAGAAGATACATATTTGGGGCCTCAAAAAAATCATGCTGAGGGTCATTGAACAAAATTCCAACATATCAAATGAATTTATTGTAGAATGAAATAAGAGGGTTGTGGAATTAAGATACATTAGAATATCTGTAACATAAGAATTGATAGGTGAAGCTAAAATAATGTCATATGAAGGGACCGAATCCTTTAAATATAAATAAAAAAATAGAAACTCTTATAGAGGTTTTTTTCAACCAATAATATTATTAAAATTGATAAAAAGGGATTCCCCTACTCGAACCTTCTACATCACTAACCTAAAGTCTACTTGTAGATAATGAAGTATATCACCCTCAAAGGTAAGTATACTCTAATTTTTTTGCATCACTTTTTTTTAACCTTTTTTAAGGATTAAAAATTCATTTACCTTATTTCCTTCTAAAATTCCTAGAGTGCACTGCACTCGCATACCAAATTTATGAAGCCAATCTAGTCATGTACTAGGGACTCATTCTCTTGCTAGTAAAACATGATGAAACTATTCATGATAAAGAGGTCTTGATAGAAGGGTCCTATACTAAGGAGGAATCCCATGAGTAATATCCCACCTCAAGATCTCACCACTTGATACCAAACTATTCCCATGCTAGCCCTAATTCCAAGATCTCTATTAGGGATCTTCCCCTAAAAATCTCTATCTTTAAGCCTAAACCCCTTATGTTGGATGAAGTAAACCCGATGGAGGTGATGGGTAAAGTAAATAAACCCATGGAAGAAGTGATTAAAAATAACAAGGATCATATGGAAAGGTTTAATAACAAACTACATGAGGTAGGGATGTGTTTGATAGGTTTAATATAGGATTATAATTTTGTGAATAAGGAGGTCTCAAAAATGATATAGTCTTTCTCTCAATTGGCAAAGATTGAAGGTACTCCCTAGAAGAAACCTATCACGGAGGTAGATACTTCCTCCCCAAAGCTCACCCAAAAATATCCCTATAAAGGAACAACTGTAGAAGATACCCAGAATGATCCTACCTAAGGAGGATGTAGAAGGCTCAAGAAATAAAACCAAGGCCATAATAAAAAAAATAGATAGGTTGTGTAAGAGAAAGAGATAGAGATTGAAAAGGTACCTATGAAAGGATCACCCTCTTGGAATATAATCTCCTTTTATTTTCCTTTTATTTTTATGTTTTGCTTGGTTAGTTAGTTGTTAGTATTATTATTTTGGATTTTAGATCTTAGCCCATGGGTATTTTTTCAATTTACTACACTTTTTTAAACTCTGGTTCCTAGTCACTTTAAAAATAGGCTTTTTACCATATCAAATAAAAATAATTAGATATGATAATATATTATTGTCATAAAAAAATAAAGTCTCCATTTTTTCTCTAAATTTTGCACTAATGAGTAGACCAAGCTAATGTGATTAATTTTGATAAAAAAAACATAGTATAAAATGTTAATTTTAGGTCTCCAAACTTAGGTTAATGTTGTACAAAATTTGGAAATGTAACCCCTCATTTATTACTAGTTTATGTTCTAGTGAGTAAACCAAATAAAAATGATGAATTTTAATTATAAACATTTAACCTAAAAACAACAACTTAAGCCTCTAATTTGAAAATTTTCTTGAGTTTCTAAGTCTTTTTATTCCATTTACCAAATCAATTCTTGAATGGGGTCATTTCACCAATTAGATAAAATAACATTGTTTTGAACTCGTCGATTCTCGACAGACTCAATTCATTTATCAAATAAATGAATTATTCTAATAACTCATCAATTCTTGATGGTATGAAATTCATTGATCAAACATTAGAATAAATTATAAGAACTAAGTTAGTTCCCAAATGACACCATTTCATTTATTTAGATGATAAGAGGTTGATAGGACCTAAATCAGTTCTTGAGAGCCAAAATTTCACTGATTCAATGATACAAAGTAATAAAGTGTTTAAATGAAAATTTAAACATTTTTTTGAGCCTTGAATAACCCAGAGGAACCCAAATTAGTAAATAAAATGTCTTAAATGCATGTAAATGTGTGTTAAAGATATTATATATGATTTATTACACTAGGCTATCTCCTATATTGTTATCAACATTTCAAAACATATACAATAGGTAATTATACATCAAAATTATTGTGATTCAAAAAAATATAAAGTTATAGACATATTTATTGTCTATTTAGTCTATTTTTTCAAATTTATTAGTTATTAAAAACTTATCTTTTTATTTCGTTGTAAAACATTGAAATTATCATTAGTTAAATCCTTTAGCTTTATGAATACTATTGATCGGCCATTACACCCATGCAAACACAAATTCCACCTTTAAATTGTACATAAAATCCACTTTGAGATTCTCAAAATAATAACCTATTATATGAAAAAAACTAGAGAAATTAAATATAAATATCTAAGGTATGATTAATTATCTTTAGTGTGAACTAATTTTCTAGAAATTTGTGATTTGAGGTTGGGCAATGTCAATATGGCTGATTTTTGGGAAAGGGTACAACATAAAAATATAAATCTCATCACTTGAATAATATATGAGAGTGGGATTTATCATTTGGTTGGTTTACCAACCTCCATTCATTTCATATATTTGGTGTTTGCCTGTGCCAAATATTATGACCAGGAGACCAAACAAGTGAAATTAGTTGATAATGAAATAGTTGTAAAGCTAGATAGTCAATCCATGAATGTTGTCTTTAGACATACAAAAATATAAGAGTACATTTAAATGAAAAAATAAATTAGTTAATTATATTTTTAATAAAAATAAGAATTCATTCAAATGGTCTTATCCCAATCTTGTTTGAAAGAGAAGTTAAGAGCATCCAGGTTGCCAATTTTTTTCATAGATCAGACTTTGTTAATGAGTTATCAGATATAATACAAATCTTGAATAAAGTGATGGGGCATGAAGAAAATAACATATTATAAACCTAGATGTATCTATTCAAAAAAATCATTTCTGAGGGAACACAATTTATAGATTAGGCCCAATTCATGAACAATAATATTCATGAACAATAGGTCAACTTGGAGTCCACCCAATGCTTCTATATGACTTATTATTTATTTTAATACATTGAAGCCATGAATAAATGGCCTAAACTCACAAAAAATAGAGTATACACTGACACAAATTACATTTATTAATTTCTTTTTAGAAACTAGGGTATAGTTCCTAAATAATAAATGGTCTGGAGTAAGGGGAAAATCTAGTTTACTATGATAAAATATAGATTTTTATCAAATAATTTACACAAGACAAATAAAATTATCTAAAAATAGACTAAAATGAATGATTTATGAGCTATAAATTATGGTGTAGGATCGAGACACTATCATAAATTAGGATCTGGACTTCATTTTATGATTGGATAGGAGTGCCAAAATAGGACACTAGTGGCATTGATGATGTAGTCCACTTATATCACTATTATCTAAGAGACTTGAGATTTTTGGGTTTTTTTTATTGTATCTATATGACCTTTCTTGTGAATTTTTGGAGGTTGGAAGTCAACATAGCTCACTATAGATCTGTTCCAATCTCAAAACCCTATATTTATCTACACACATGCCAATAATAAATGTATCAAAATAAAAAGGGAGAAAATTTGGGTTAGGGGAAGAATGATCACATGATATAGAACCTATATTTTTCTAATTACTACCTAAATTAACCCTTAAACTATGATCATCGATCAAATGTGGTTCTCCCTTAGGGAACATGCATAATTAATGTACACAATAGATGCAAGAATGACTTTAGGCTAGGCCCTTCCTTGATCAAGCATGTAAGTCTATGTGTGATGAAAAATGTTGAGCTATAATATTTATTGAATTTTATTATGTAATGTGCCAAAGTATTAAGTACTAGATATAAAATGCCTTGTGTAGTATTTTTATATATGAGACTCTTTATTTCAAATTTGGGAGCTTTAATCACATTTGGCCAATATTGGAAAACTTAATAATGAAGTTAAGAAATGGAATGGGACATATTAAGCAAAGGAAATTGACTGTTGGAGCTCAAAATGACCTTAGATAAGAGTACTATAAATGGACACTAGTGGAACTAGTGCTATAGTCCAAATTGGGTTTTATTGTCCCTAGTTGATAGGGCTTAGGGGATGGAAAGAACATAAAAAACCTAACTTGGTTGAGGTGGAACGACTATTTGAAAGGCTCAAGATGATAAGGAATAGGAAAAAAGGTAACTCAAGTATGAAAGAAGACCAAGATAAGTAAAATGAAAGATATGGCTAAATTTGAAAGAATCTCTTGTGAAAGAATCATGAAAAGACAAGATATGTGTGGTTGCTTGACCAATTTAGGGTGTATACATTTATCCCCTTTTAATCTAGTGATGAAATGAAATGAAGTAATAAAGTAAAATAATGAAAATAAAATGTGTATCTGAACATACCTACGTAGAAATGAATGTGATGCAAAAGGGTCTAACTCACTTCCTAGCTAGGGAAGTGGATGGAGATATGAATAGTGTCTAGAGAAAGGAGGAATATCTAAAATAGATGCCCCCTGTACTAAATCTGGAAGTGGAATCTATATAACATGAATAAGAAGGGTAATGCTTTCCTTGTACACTGAATCTAACTTGAATGAGAAATGATCTAAGGCCCAAAACTAATACCTACCCTCTATCCCACATAAACTCATGTAATATAGAATGTGTGTATAGAATCTATATGATGTGATGAGAAAAATCTATCATGCCCCCACTTTGAGTATCTAAACTAGAACTAAGAAATGCTTAGAGGCCCAAAACCAATGTCTGTCCTCTATCTCACATAAACTCATGTAGTCTAGGTTTGGGTAATGCTATGGACCAAACATTGTAGACAATCATATGGTATAACCTAGTGATAACCTAGGTATAACTAGGTGTAATCTAAAGCTTTGGTAAATGTGCAAGAAGATAATGACATGTCTTTCCATTCTAATCTATATAATCCGAGATGGTGAAGAATATGAACATCTATGCCATGTCCCTAAATATGGTATGTGAGTGATGTGTATGTATAATTTGGTAATATATATAAACACATATGATATGACCTATCATTCCATACCCCATGTGAAAAAATTAAAAATCAAAGCATTGTGTTCTGCACTATGCCTATAATCTATTATCTAGTCTTGTAATTGTATTATGTTCTATGAAGCTATATGTGTGATATATGTAGTAATGTACATGCCCCTAAATCTAGTAGCTAAATCTGAATATGTATCAAAGTCATTGTGAATCTATATAATCTAAACCACTATATCTAACTAATCTATGTACCTATAAACTGAAAGTATATCCCTTTGAATGTCCTACATAATGTTGAGTGACCTATGTAATCTGAATCACTATATATTTTGACCAATCTAAGCTAAATCTAGTAATATAAATGTTGGAGGTGTAATAACCATGTTGTATCTATTGACGCAGTGGATTGCACTCGGGGTAAGAGGCCGAGCTCCTACCTTTCTACACATAACAATGGAAACTCCCCTCTCGCCTGTGGGACTGGCAAAGCTAGAGGGGAGAGTCTCTAGATGAGGGCTAACTCCCTTTGATGTATCTTTTAGGCCCTAGTTTCTCCTACTACTAAAAATTAAAATAAAAAAAGGGAGGGGATGAAAAGGGAGAGAGAGATGCTGAAAACAGAACCTAAACCTAAACAAGTAAAAGGTGATACACTAGAAAAGTGACCCACTTCACCTAAACATACACTTTCCATCGAGAACTAGCTCCCATACACTTCATTTGACATGAGAAAACCTTTTGCATTAGTGGGTCAGGGTCTATGGAGATATAGGGAGGAAATAACTACTAGAAGCATTCTGAGACACACTTCAACAACCTATCCACTTCACCTATACTCCTCTAGAGACACTTCTAACAGACCTATAAAAGGAAACTCAAAAAATGCACTAGACATGCTAAAATCATTCTGCAAAAACATTAATAAAATGACTTAACACAAAATGAAGGCATAGACACATACTAAAGATGCAAAACTCAGAATGGAGGTAAAAATACTATGTTTTGATTCAAGGTAAAATTTTGGCAGTTCTGCCTTACAAGCCCGAGAGATTTTTGGGTAGAGTTTGCCTTAAGGCTGAGAGTCGATCCTTTATCCAATGAGAAATTTTCAATATATAGGAAGAGGAAGAGAACTTGGCACTTCCTGGGAAAGATTTTGACACCTTTTCCTACTAGTGGCCCATGTACATTCTAAACCTGGGGAAGAGGAAGCCACTATTACTGATGTCATCCTTCTAGAAGAGGTCTACTAGAACCATGTTATACCATCACCAAAATTGACTTTGGCATTCAAACATTAATTTAAGAACATGGCCGCACCTCTTTTTTGAAAATAGACTGTAGTTTATCCCCTCATAAATGCCAATTAGAAAAAATAGGCTACGTCACTCGTCTAACAATAACTCACCTTCTAGAGGGTCACTGCATTCCTTGAGCTATTTCAATGATTTGGCGCTCAGATAGTTTAAAACAAATGACTACTTCACTATTTTAAAATGATGGCTTTCGAGACATCACCATCCTTGGCAAAATGTCATCGGGTCTTTCCTACAACTTTTTCCCAATGGGTCTTTTGTCTTCCTTGGTCAGGCTTTTCCTTCGGCCCCTTTTTGTGGCTTTTATGCCTCGGGCTTTTTCACAGACAATTTTCCTGCAGACAAAAGTTTGTGATAATTTATCCTGGTTGCCCACCAATCCTTCAAGTTCTTCGGTCTATATCCCTTCTCGAATTCCTTCTAACTTTTTGTCAAAAAGAATTCCTTCAGACAAAAAGTTTGAAGGAATTCAAGACTTTGTCTTTATAAAATTCTAAAAGGTCTAAAGTGTTTCCTCGTGGCCTCTTTGAAGCACTCCCTACCCTTCACAAGGGCTTATTGAACTTGGACTGCCCTCCACAAGGGCATTTGAACCCAATGCTACCCTTTAGCTTTGGGACACACCCTTGAACCAAGTTGTTGAACCAACCCATTGAACCAAAATTGGTTTAATGGTTCAATCAATTCAGTGGTTTAATCACTGCACACCGAGCTGATTGAACTAATCTTTTGAACTTGATGATGAACCAAGTGATTGAACTAATTCATTGAACTAAGCCAATGGTTCAATGCTACATGCTGAGCCCGTTGAACCAAGCCTTTGAACCATTCACTTGAACCACTCATTGAATCGGTTCAACAGTTCAATGATGCACACTGAGCCCATTGAACTAAGACGATGAACTTGCTAATGAACTTAAATTTTGAACCAAGTGAAATGAACCAAGGCATTAAACTAGTGCATTGAACCAAGTTTATTGAACCAGCCAAAGTGTTGAACTAGTGCATTCAACTAGTGCTGAACTAGTCAATTGAACCAAAATTGAATGAACCAAGTGGTTGAACTTGAAGCTGTTTGAACTCGTGCAACCTAAAATTGACTGGCTTCAAATAGCAAGGGAAAAAGGGGAATGATTTTGGCCTAATGGGCAAAAATGGTCAGCAAATTGGTGACTCCTAGGGGAAGCATGCATGCTATGCTTAAAGGCCAGTTGCCTTGTAGTCCATTGGGCACAGAGTCAGATTGTAGCTTTGAAGAAAGGTTAGCAATGGCCCCAAAGATCCAAGAATAAAACATGAAGCTTTTACCCCACACACAAAGGAAAACACACACAAGGCTAAAAACACTACCTATGCAAACTTCACTTAGGGAAATCAAGAAAGAAACTAAAAGCAAACTACTATATACAGCTAACCAAGAATGTTCACCTCCCTCCTGGATCAAAGGGAAAACTTCTTAAGTCTCCTTCTTGGCAAGAAGACTTATGATGCTAGGCAAGTAGTTGAATTAAAAAGAGAGTTGGTGACCTGCTCCTCTTGCTTGTCACCTGTATTGGCTGGTATTTGAGTGAATCAAATCCAAACATACTCCCAATATATGTGTACTCTATTTGTTCTTGGAAGCTTGTTGAATGCTAGTTCTTCATGCTGGTGCATTTCACCAAGAGATCAATGGCTGCTGGCTCATCACCATCAGCCCTTTGATATGTATAGCTCCCTTTTAGTGCATCATGGTTCGACCCATTTCCTTCTACCTCATTAAAGACTCTGCCAGACTCATCCTTCACTTCCTCTTGGCCTTCTTGAAGAAGGGTGACTATGGTGATGTCTGAAATGGACTCACAAAATGATTGTTCATCCCATAGAACATCACCTCTTTGTTCAAATATTTCTTCTTCAAGGCCTTCCTTAAGGAAGACTAGCCTCTCCTTTTCCTCCTCAAAGATCAGGATCTCTAGATGTTTAAAGATATCCTCTTGATCTTCCTCTAACTCAGGCTCCTCAGTGTAATCATCCTCATCATCAAAATAGCAAGGAAGTTCATCAAACAAGGGGGAGAGAGCTCACCATGCTTTTGTTCCTCCTCATACTACTAGAACATCTACATGTATGTGTGCCCTGAGTCTTCTCCATTGCTGATGATGTCTTCAAAAGGAGCCTCCATGATGATTTTGCCTTCACTGTCGCTCATGATAGCCCCTTGGGAAACTATAGATTGGATCTTCTACTCCTCAATCACCTCCTACAGAATAGGTTCCTCCTTGAGAAGGGATGAAGTGGAAAGCTAATGATTGAACCCGTGTGGAAGAGGAGGCAGTCCTTGAGCTAGAATCAAAAGATTATCCTCCTTCCACTTGGCTAGCACTTCATCAATATTAGGTGTGGCCTAATATCTCTCTTGGAAATGTCTAGGTAGGGTGTGTTTAGACATGGAATGTGCCATTGGGTCTGAACCATCCATCACACACTAGTTGAGGAATCTCTCTTTAGATTCTAACTTTGCATTTCTCGTAGCTAGATCCTCTTGGAAGAACCTTTCTTAGAGGTCACAAGCGTCATCACAACCAATAATAGCCTCATCTTCTTCAAGGTTTTGAGAAAAACCTTGCTTCTCCTCCTTCTTGCCCCATGATTCTACCATTTTCCCCCAATTTAAGATCTCAGAATTGGAATTTTGCTCCTGTGAACAAGTAGCAACTTTGTTTTCTCCAAGGTCCTAGGGCTCCTCCACAAGGTCTGGAAGTTCAAACTCTATTTCACGAAGCAGACTCATCTTAGCCTCTAAATATTTAATTTATTTGTCTAGATTATCTTGAAAGAGTCTTTCTTGGAGGTCACCAACATCATCCTCTGCAAGGCTCTGGGCTGGTTCCTAGCATTCCTTCCTCCAACTCGAAAACTGCACATCATGCTAAAAGGCTTGGGGAGGTTAAGGAATGCAAGGAAGAGACTGTTGATGCACTGAAAGAGTCTGTATAAGAGGGATGTGCTAGCTCATTGTATTCCCCCTAATGGAAGATTCATAATATAAGGAATTGAGAAGATTGTTCTCCATGGGGGGTTGTTCTGATGCCATTTGATGTTGGAAAGCCAGGTGCACGGGATTGAGAGTAGACACATCAGATGAGCTAGAGTGAGCAAGTGCTATCTGATAGAAAGGATTTGGTGCACAAGAGGGGGATTTATTTAGAATAGGAAGGGGCACATAAGGTTGACTACCTTGAATAAATGGATTTTTCCATTTTGCTACCTCCTCCTCCATGGATTGCAAGGCCTGAGCTTGCCTAAACAAACACTCCTCTCTATACATTAGCTCATGCTAATATTTGTACTAATCCTCTAGTTTTTCAATCTCCAGGGGCACTTCCCTTATCATTACAGGGAAACTAGGAGAGCTACTTGAGGGGATTGCATAAATATTTGGAGCCTGATTGAAGTCATATGAAGGAATACAAGACCCATGATTTAGTGTAAAGGAACTATACATACAAAAATAAGATTTCTAATGGCACTAGGCTACTTAACCAATTGATTCAACTCAGAGTCACCATTGGTGTTGATGCAAAAGCCTCTAAAGGCTGGTCAATTGAAGAACACACCAAAAATTCTTTAACTCTTTGGACAAAACCTATACTAGTTGGTCCCACCAAGCATGCAAAAAATTGTTGATGCAATGGATTACACCTGGGGTAGGAGGCTGAGCTCCTACCTTTCCACATGTAATAATGGAAACTCCCCTCTCACCTATGGGACTAGAGAAGATGGAGGGGAGAGCCTCTAGATGAGGGCTAGCTCCCTCTAATGTATCTTTTAGGCCCTGGTTTCTCCTACTACTAACAACTAAAATACAAAAAGGGGGGTGGATGAAAAGGGAGAGAGAGATGTTGAAAATAAAACCTAATCCTAAACAAGTAAAAGGTGATACACTAGAAAAGTGACCCACTCCACCTGAACATACACTTTCCATTGAAAACTAGCTCCCATACACTTCATCTGACATGAGAAAACCTTTTACATCAGTGGGTCAGGGGTCCATGGAGATACAACAAAGAAATAACTACTAGAGGCATTTTAAGACACATTACAACAGCCTATCCACTTCACCTATACTCCTCTAGAGACACTTATAATAGACCTATAAAAGGAAACTCAAAAAATGCACTAGATATACTAAAACCATTCTACAAAAGCATTAAGAAAATGAATTGACACAAAATCAAGGCATAGACACATACTAAAGATGCAAAACTCAGAATGGAGGTAAAAATGCTATGTTTCAATTCAAGGTAAACTTTTGATAGCTCTACCTTACAAGCCCAAGAGATTTTTGGGTAGAGTTTTCCTTAAGGCTGAGAGTTGATCCTTTCTCTAATGAGAAATTTTCAATATATAAGAAGATGAATAGAACTTGGCACTTCTTGGGAAAGATTTTGGCACCTTTTCCTACCAGTGGCCCATGTACATTCTGAACCTGGGGAAGAGGAAGCCACTATTATTGATGTCATCCTTATAGAAGAGGCCTACTAGAACCATGCTATACCATTGCCAAAATTGACTTTGGCATTCAAACATTAATGTAGGAACATGGTTATGCCTTTTTTTTGCAAATAGATTGCAATTTGTCCCCTCATAAATGCTAACTAGAGAAAATAGGCTATATTACTCATCTAGAAATAACTCACCTTCCCTTCGCCACTTAAACACTTTGTCTTTTATACTCCTTGTCTTCTTTCTCTTTCATCCCTCAGGGGTGATCTTTTGGTAGGTCACTACATTCCTTGGGCTATTTCCATGATTTGGTGCTCAAACAGTTCAAAACAAATAGCTACTTTAATATGTTAAAATTGACATTCACGTGGCCGTCACCCAATGACTAGTTCATCTCCTTGAAAATGATGGCTTTTGGGACATCACCGCTACTTCACTATGTTAAAATTGACATTCACATGGCCGTCACCCAATGGCTAGTTCATCTCCTTGAAAATGATGGCTTTTGGGACATCACTGTCCTTGGAAAAATGTCATCAGGTCTTTCCTACAAATTTTTTCCCATGGGTCTTTTGTCTTCCTTGGTCGGGTTGTTCCTTGGTTGGGCTCTTCCTTTGGCCCCTTTTTGTGACTTTTATGCCTCGGGATTTTCCACAGACAATTTTCCTACTAACAAAAGTCTGTGAGAATTTGTCTCGATTACCCACCAATCCTTCATGTTCTTTGGTTTGCAGTGCCTCCTGAATTCCTTCAGACTTTTTGTCTGAAGGAATTTGGGACTTTGTCTTTAAATTTTTTTGAAAGTTCTAAAGTGTTTCCTCGTGGCCTCTTTAAAGTGCTCCCTGCCCTCCACAAGGGCTTATTAAACTTGGACTACCCTCCACAAGGGCATTTGAACCTAGTGCTACCCTTCAGCTTTGGGACACACCCTTGAACCAAGCCATTAAACCAACCCATTAAACCATAATTGGTTCAACAGTTCAATCGGTTCAGTAGTTTAATCACTGCGTGTTGAGTCGATTGAACTAATATTTTTAACTTGCTGATGAACCAAGCGATTGAACTAATTTGTTGAACCAAGCTAATGGTTCAATACTACATGCTAAGCTTTTTGAACCAAGCCTTTGAACCATTTGCTTGAATCACTCATTGAACCAATTTAACTATTCAATGTTGTGTGCTGAGCCTGCTGAACCAAGCCGATGAACTTACCAATGAACTTAAAAATTAAACTAAGTGAAATGAACCAAGGCATTAAATCAATGTGTTGAACCAAGCTGATTAAACTAGCTAAAGTGTTGAACTAGCATGTTGAACTAGTGCTAAAATAGCTGATTGAACCAAAACCGAATGAACCAAGTGGTTGAACTTGAAGCCACTTGAACTCAAGCAACCCAAAATTGACTGGATTCAAATAGCAAGGGAAAAACGGGACTGATTTTGGCCTGATGGGAAAAAATGGTCAACAGTATCCACCTATGAGAGTGGATGGGTAAGTTTAGGAAAAGGAATAGTATGAATGATGACCCCCTTTTGGGGAGAAGGATGAGATCTGTGATAAAGGAGGTTGAGCCAAAAGTGATGGCTAGTGCTTAAGTAGAAACATGATTAGTGGTGTGAGTGTAGCTACATTATTGGGCTTATGAGAATATATAAGCTATGTAACTAATAAGATTGCTGAGGGAGAGGTGAGTACCTCTATAGCCATATGGGGAGTGGTGGATGAGTTTATTGGCTATCTAGTCTCCTAAGATATATCACTATAAATGAGTTTTAGAAAAATTAGTGGCTCAAGATATCATATGGAGACCCTATAGAGGATTCTTTGGGTGGCCCAAGGATGGAGTTTAGTTGTATTATATGTGGGTTATTTGTTAGTTACATGACCATTGGGCTAGAGTATATGAGTGCTTTCAGTATGAGTGCATGACTAGATAATTTGGTGTACCACAAGATGTGCCCCTAGTAGCATGGGTGTGAGAAAGGAGTGCATGAGAACCAATGAGGGTAAGAGCTCATGGGAGGCCTTCCAAGGATAAGTTAACACCATTACCCTTGGATACTTAGGATTTGGCTATAGATATTCTCAATGTAGATAATGTTGGATGCACAGAGGCATATACCACATGGTGGGTGAGGTATCAATGGCCCCCATTATATCTTGTTGATAAAGTGGGTGTTCTTGAGTATGAGGATCTTGTGTCCATATAGATGATGGGAGGTAAGTAGAAATTATAGTTGAATTGTGTACAAGTTTGTCATTATTTTAGTTTAACTTGAAATCATATATCTAATGTAGTGTTTTATTTTATATGCAGGTAGAGTGGACGCACAAGTTGGTGTAGGGAGTGGATATGATGAGTAATAGGAGACCATCATTGAGTTGACACTCTAATATCTTATACAACATGTTCCTGATGATGTAATGGAGAAGGGTTTGATAGAGTGAGTGATAGTTACAACTATTGTTTATGCTTATTTATTTGATAGAGTTGTTATAGTGATAGTTGTATATGTTAGAGTAGTGGGAGAGAGAGAGAGAGAGAGAGAGAGAGAGAAGGTTCACATGGAAGTAAATTATCATGAATGAGAGGTTCACTTAAAAGTGCATAACTAATTTGTTCATTTGGTGCATTGTGTATAGGAGAATGAGGTGAAAAGTATCTTTCCCATTTATCAAAATTATTTTCTTTAGAAGAATGAATAAAAGAGATAGGTTTGAGAGAAGAATATGCATCTACTTTTTCTTCACTATCACTTTTAGATGTATCATCATATTCCTCATTACAACAATAGTAATTATCTTCATTATAAATGAAATCATTTTCCACATTTTTAGATAATGTGCAATTTTACAAATTTGTCCATTCATTTTCATAATTATGATAAAAATTTAGAATTGATCTATGGGATGAGAGGGAAGAAGTGCATTAGTGGCCATTTTATTTCTTTCACCAAAGAGAATATTGAAAAGTAACATTAAGCAAATAAATGCAAAAATAACTACTAACATAGAGATTTTGACAATATTTTTTATAATCAAAATAATTTGCAAAAATTTCAAAATATTTTTCTAAAAATTGTAAGGATGGATGGCTTGAGGTTTGAGGACCTAGTTTAGGAATCTAATGTTTTGGGTTAGGGGTTTAGAATTTTTTTTAAATTATGACAATAATTTAAATTCTAAAATAATATTTGAATATAATTAATGCACAAAAATTTATACAAAAATCATAAATTTGAAATTAGATTTTTACACATAAAAACTACTAATTTTTAAAATTTGAAAATATATTTGACACTCCAAACAATTTGTAAAAATTCCAAAATATTTTTCTAAAAATTGCTAGGAGGGAAGGCTTGAGGTTTTAGGACCTAGTTTAGGAATCTAGGGTTTTTGGGTTAGGGTTTTATAATTTTTGAAAATTATGATTATAATTTAAATTATAAAACAATATTTGAATATAATTAATGCATAAAAATTTGTAAAAAAATCAAAAATTTGAAATTAAAATTTTGCACAAAATATGAAGGAAAAATCCTTAGGGTACTTAGGGTTTTTAGAGTTATTCAAAGTAAGTCAGGTTCACCAAATGATTTATTATTTTTGGGAAGCTAGGGTATACTTCTTAAACAATAAATGGTCTGGAGTAAGGGGAAAATCTAGTTTACTATGATAGAATATAGATTTTTATCAAATAATTTACATGAGGAAGATAAATAAACTTATCTAAAAATAGACTAAAATGAATGATTCAAGAGTTAGAAATTATGGTGTAAGATTGGGACACTATCACAAATCAGGATCTAGCCTTCATTTTATGATTGGATGGGAGCACTAAAATGGGACACTAGTGGTACTAGTGATATAGTTCACTTTTGTTGTTATTATCTGTGAGACCTAAGTTTTTTGGGTTTTGTTTATTATGTTTGTGTGATCCTAATTATAAAGTTTCAAAGTCTATAAGTCAATAGATCTCACTATATATCCATTCCAATCTCAAAACCCTATATTTATCTACACACATACCAACAATAAATGCATAAAAATTAAAAGTGTGAAAAATTAGGTTAGGGGAAGAGTCATTGCATGATTTAAAAACCTTGATGTCCTAATCACTACCTATATTAACCCTCAATATAGGGTGGTAGATAAAATGTAGTTCTCCTTTAGGTAATGTGCATAATGAACATGCATGATAGATGCAAAAATGACTTTTGCCTAGGCCCTTTCTTAATTAAGCATGCAAGTCTATGTGTGATGCAGAATGCTAAGATACACTATTGACTGATATTTATTATCTAATGTGCCAAAGTAGTAAGTGCTAGTTATAAAATGCCTTATGTAGTCCTTTAATATAAGAGACTCTTTATTTTGAATTCGAGAGATTTAATCACATTTGGATGACATTGGAAAATTGAAGGATGAAGTTAAAAAGGGGTTGAGACCTATTAAGTGAAGTAAATTGACCATTGGAGCTCAAAATGACCTTGGATAGGAGTGCTAGAAATGGAAACTAGTGGCATCGGTGCTGCAGTCTAAGTTGGGCACTATTGTCCTTGGTTGATGGGGCTTGGGAAGATGGAAAGAGCACAAAAAACTTGATCTAGTCAAGGTGGAATAACTATTTGAAAGGCTTATGATGACAAAGAATAGGCAAAAAGGTGACTCAAGTATGCAACAAGACCAAAATGAGTAAAATGAAAGACATGGATAAATGTGAACAAATCTCATATTCTCGAATTGGAGTATGCTATGAAAGGACTATGAAAAGACAAGATATGTGTGGTTGCTTGACCAATTTAGGGTGTATATAATATTACACTTAGTTGGTCTTGGAAGAAAAGAACCAAATTTTAGGAGAGTGAACTATGTCTTCATTATGCTAAAAATAAGGACTTAAATGGAATTACTATAGTGAGGATGTCCATAAAGCTACATCTCTAGTCTCAAAATATGAAAATTAGTTTATTCAATATCTAAGGTTCACATATATTATAATTAGTGGTTTTCTCAGCTTTCCATAAAAATTTATCTAATTTTCCAATGATAAAATGGTTCTGATTGAAGTTGTAAGGCCCCATTTTACATAGTGTTCATCTTTGGGAAATATGACAATGGAACTATGACTCATATGTTCTAATTATTGAATTATGTTGTTAAGTCATGTCTAGCTAAGATGTGCAAGGATTTAAGAAGCATTCTCATGTGTTGGAACCATGGAAAAGACCTATTATCAATCATGTTTTGATTCTTACTTATGAAAGTATGATGTTATGTTTATGCATAATTATGAAAATTGATTATGTCTATGAGATATATTGACTTAAATCATGTGTTCAAATTATTGATTTTATGTTGATAATATTGGAAATTAATTATATATTGAATCACATGAGATTATCTATGTGAATTCTGATATTATGTATATGTGTGACTATGGATAATTGATTAAATACATTGTTTGAATAAAATTCATTGCTCTGACTATTAGATTAGAGGAAATTGATGTGTGCAAGTGTGTAGGAAAATGAAAAAGGCCAATGAAGGAAAGAGACTACACCAAAAATGGTTTTATCCCTAATTAGTTACCTTAACCTTTGTTAAAACCTTCTTAAGTTATTAGTTGCCTAAATATCCATCTTCCACCCTTGTTAGATTAGTGGTTGTGTTAGATGGCAAGTCTTTAAGCCAGTTGATTATAAATGTTATCGTTGGGTTGTAAGATCTTGCAGCCAATTTCAAATATATCTAGTGGTTGACTGAAAGATATTTGAATTGATTGTCTTAGATTAAAATTCAGTGGGAAGGGAGGTAAGTGATCCAAATATGCAACCAAAAATTTGTATAAGATCCATCATGCACCTTATCTAAACATAGAAAATAATGTCCCTTATTGAGGCATGGTTGGCCAGAGGTTGGTTGTTAGCTAATATTGAAACATCTTTATATAGTAGTTGATATACCTTATTTAGAGACTTTTGCCAATTCTAAAATAATTTAAATTATCATAGAAGAAATCTAAGTAGCAAATAAGATGAATAGGCTAGGAGAGTTGAATCTAGACAACTGGAGGATAGTGCCTAGGCAGTCTAAATTTTGATAGGTGGGATTCCTTTTTAAACTATGTTTTCTACTATTTATTTGGAATGAATTGATATATTATTTACTTTCTCTTATTACTTTCATTGGAATAAGAAGACTTGGTTTATTCTACCTATTTTATTCTTTACCCATGGTTGAGCATTGGCCACCATATAGTGTTTATACATTGAGGACTTTGGAGAGGTTGTTCCTCCTTATTTGCATGAAGTATTTTGATCTTATTCATGTTTTGATATGTTATAATAACACTATGTGATGGTAGTTTGGGAGCAACATTTTCATGATGTTAATGTATCAAAGTCCTCTTGTTTAGGGCATAATGTAAGATTATTTGATCCTCCCATGAATGCCAAGATAACAGTGGTTGAAGTCCCATTATGAGGGGCATAATGGTAGGTTGTTAAACTTCCCCATGAACATTTTAAGGAAATAATAGAATGATGAAATCCTATTGCTATTTAATGACTTCATGTAGAACTTATTATGTCTTAAGAACTTATCTTCAGATACTATATTATTGAATTATTTGCTTCAATTGAATGATCATTGGAATGCTTGTTTGTTGATTATTGAGATGGTAATCTCTTTGGAAAGAAATGAAAATAAGACTATAGGTGTTACATTATATTACCTTGTGTTAAAAAACCTTACTTAGATTCCCATCCTTTCCCTTTCCAAGTGATATAAACATGCTCAAGGAGTAGTATCTTTATGATGACAAAGGCTTGGGTGGTGATCCTTACTTGTAATGGATATCAAGTGCTTAGGAGTGGCTATAGAATGCCTTTGAAGACTATTTGGTTTATCCATATTTGATTAGGCTAAGAGATGTATCTATCTCTTATGTTTATAAGATGAATGAATTTATTTTATTATTAATGATGTAGTAGCCAACCTACTTTTAATATTTTTACAAAAGATAAATTTGGATGATATGTTTACTATGGAATAAGGCATCTACTTCCAATTATTAAATCCCCAGTGTCAATTTGAGATGTAATTGTTTATGAATTTTTTAATTATATGATAATGGGAAGAGTCCTATGTGTATTAAGTCCTTTACCTTTGAGGCACTTTCAAAAAAATAAAAAGATTGATTTCCTTGCTTATATTTTGTCATGTGTGATTGATTCATTAAGCTTTATGGATTTATATTTATCTAAATGATAGAATTTAATGACATTAAACTTATCTAAAAACAAATGGAACTTAGATAATAGATATGGAATTGTTATTGGGGATAATAATTTAGCTTGATTAAGAAAATTAAACACTAGTGCTTTCTGGTATAGTTATGTCAATAATGAACAAAGAATTATTTTGTCTTTCTGCTAAACCTTTTTGTAAAGAGGTCATAACTGATTATGACCATTTTCATTTAAGACCCTTTGGGGGAGTCATTTTATTAAGAGAGATCCATTTTTCTATATGGATTTTCTATAAATGAAATTGAGTTTTTGATTTAAGTTCTATTGAGAATAGATTATTTAGTCTGTGTAGGTCTTTCCTTTAAATCTATATGGTCTAATGATTGACACAAGATTGTGCAAGGAAATAATTGAGCCTAGGGTCATTAATAGCTAAATCATTTGACTGAGTCTTTAAAGTATTCCTTGTTGTGAATGGATTCCTTTTAAATATTTAATTTTATAAAAATATTGAGTCTCTTTGATTGTTGTAGGTTCGAATAAACTAATGAAAATATTGGTTTAACATCAAAAGCCTTTCTACCTTGGCCAAGTCCTCACTCTTTGAGGCATTCTTGAGTTTTAGTTTGGCTCATGTCTTAATCAATTTATGGCTTTAGCTACACCTGGTCTTGTTATTATCTTAGCCTTAACTATTTATCAAACTCTTTGCATAAAATTATACCTTAATCAAGCCATTTTCAGTGACTCAATCATCACTTAAACCTTACCTTTATCATTTTTAAATTGGACATTACATGATTTTTTTGTCTTAGTTGATTTAATGCCTTGGTTATTTGTTTCATTTTTACCTTAGTTGATTTTGTGACTTTGAATAGTTAGTTTAGAAAAATCCACATGTTATCATCTCAATAACCTAGGAGTGGCATCAACATGATATGATGTAAAATTGGTGTTAGGCTAGTGAGCTCATAAGATGTAACTATGTGACATCATATCGACAACCCACAATCCCAGAGTTAGTTAAACAAGAAGTTTAATTCCAAGCTTGTAGGCTCATGGGATATCATAACATGGAATTATCTTGATCACTCTTAATCCTATAGTTGGCCATACATAAATTTTATATCTGGGATCATAAGCTCATGAGATAATACCATGTGGCATCATCCTAGTGACTCATGGTCTCAAAGATGATCATATAGGGGACTTGCCTCTGGACTAGTATGCTCATAGGATGATAATATGTGGCATCCTCCTAATGACCTATAATCTCAAAGTTGGCTTTATAGAGTGAAAAGCCTCTAAAATAATGAGTGATCAAGATGATATCATGTGGCATCATCTTGATGACCCATGATTCTAAAATCAACCATACAAG
This sequence comes from Torreya grandis, assembly GCA_037957365.1. Lineage (NCBI taxonomy): Eukaryota > Viridiplantae > Streptophyta > Pinopsida > Cupressales > Taxaceae > Torreya > Torreya grandis. Next base: position 370,890 of record JARHVA010005664.1, read on the forward strand.
GAGCTTTATTTTAGGATGGTGGGATAAAGGAATGTTTCCATGAGGAATCATTTATATTGAAGTCTATGCTGAGGGTAAAGCCTCTAGTCTATTAGACTAGTAGGGTATTGCCATATGGTATCATCCTAATAAAATCTAGTCTCAAGGATGCAAGTGCATTAAAAAGGCTCATCCTGACCAACATGTAAGTGATAAGATGTTGCATGGCAAGAAAGGTCCCCATAATCTAAAGGAAAATATAACATGGCTTAGGATATGTTAAATACACCACATGATTTCTAAATAAATCATCTAAGTCTTAGGTTTAAATTTATGGTCGTTTCAATGTCATAAGTGTAGAAATATTTGGTACAACCTCAAGGAGAATTCCAAGTGGTGGCCCAAATGAATTGGAGTGTTATGATTAACACAAATTCTAGTTTTCTCTTGTGTTTATGGTTGGATATTTGCATTTTGAATATGTCATGCTTGTTTTTTTTTTTAAATAGGCATGATATAAGTCTATTTCTAAATTGGAGAAGTCAACATGAAGTTTAAAGAGAAAAAATAACTATAATCCATTTTCATTTTAGTTTGAGATATTGTATATGAAATAATTCATCTAATGCTTAGAATATTGAAAGAAATTTGGTTAGCATTAAGTAGTCATCTAAAATGTCACTTGAGTACAATGAGTGTTACTTGAGACCACCCATCACTAACTTAAACATAGACCTATTTTAGGGTTTATTTATCCACTTATCCATATTTCATGTGGGTCTTACACATACATATAACTCTCAAAATAAGTCTTAGACCCTCCCTTAGGCATCCAAGCCCCTAGTGCCCTAGGTTTTACCATTTGGACAATATCACCACACTTTGGACACTGACACCCTACGCTAGTGTAATAATTTGACACTATTTTATTTCTCCCTCGTTTTAACCATAATAAATATCTTTTAAATTCAAAAGACACCTAGGGTAGGCCTAGACCTATTTCAATCCAATCATAAGCATTTTATTAGTATATATACATGACTTTTATCCCTTTATTCATGGGATGAAAATAAAATGAAAAATACATAGAAAATCTTAGAACAAGTTTTGCATAATTAAGGTTATTTATCCCTATTCTACACTACTTCTACATATAGTCATATATAACCATCCTAAGCTTAGAATACATAGATTTATAGTCTTAAGCCTCATTCAATGCACCCAAGTCAACACTCATACTGGGATTCACTTGTACTTGCATCAAGCACTTAGGTGGGAGAACTAAATTGGGCTTGATCCCTCCTTGAAGTATTGGTATGTAGGCAAATCTCAACATAATGGGGTGTTGAGGATATTTAGCCTACCCCACTAACTCCCTTTTCTCATGATGTTCATTCAAGCCCTTGTAAACATGAAAACCAATGGTTTTCAAAGGAAAATAGATATATAATAAAAGTATTGCTCATAAATATTCGAAATTTGCAATAAATATGGAACAATACCTAATCTACAAAACCCAAAAATTGTTTACAAATATTATAAGTGAAGCATTAGCATTAAAGTGGATAATAGTGACATATTGTTACTATCCAAGGTATGACACTATTGCCTAGGAGGGTTTTGACACCTGGATCCTATTTTCAAAAATAAAACCAAATATTGTACTATTTTGTATCTTCTATATCCTTCATCTTAATTAGTTTCCATCTAAGTACTTATTTGTGTCATTCATTGCTATTTTTGGAAATATCAGATCATGTCAATTCTTGCACAAATCAATGGCTATATTTATTTCATAATTTATACAAAATTTACTATAATTAACCCCTTTAAAAACCTAAGGTATAAACTCTATAACCCTTAAAAGTTAAATCATTTGGTGAATTTGACTTACTATGAATACTAATTCAAAACCCTAGTTCCAACCTAGGGTTTGCCTTCTCCATTTGTGTAATAAATTAGGTTTTATTAAATTCTATTTTTTCCTAATTTTTAAACAACATAATTAATCCATATCATCCCTCTATTAATGTTTCATTGATTTAAATATTTCAAAATTTTGTCAAAAACCCTTCAAACCCTAGATCCACATACTAGATCCTTACACACTCAAAAATTAGCCCTTAGGGTTTCAAGTAAATTTATGATTTTTTCCTACATATTAGACCAAATATTTAGCATAATTTCAAATATATTTATGTTGGATTATATTATCCCTATTTTTCACTTATTTTTCATTCTTCACATTCTCTTTTTTGGCAAGTTTAAAATGACTTCTAAAAAACCTCTTACCCCTCACCTAGTTGATCGATTCCTAAACTTTTTACATGATTATACAAATTAATGGACAAATTTTCAAGATTTCACACTAAAACATGATAATTATCATGATTTCATTTATAATTATGATGATAATTTTTTTTAATGATGGATATGATGATTAATATGATCATGACAATGAAAGTATTGATGAGGATATATTAGATACATATTATTCTCTTTCTCCACTCTCTTCTCCTACTTATCAAAACCAAACCAAAAATATAAGGCAAAAAGAGCCCCTTGTTGGTATTGTGTTATTTCAATTTGATCCTATATTTTCAAACACTTTTGCTACATCCTTATTCAGATTAGGTTAATACAAGAAAAATAAAATCAAATTACCTTTGCATGATTCAAGTAAAATTATACATGATGTTACTATCATATAATATCAAAATGCACATTATTTACCCTTAGTTCAATTTTAAAAAACATGCACAAATCATATTTCACCTTTTATCGATGCACAAACTAAAGTGGATGATATTTTTTATCACCTTATTTTACATTTTAATATCAACATAATGATTCTATGTAAAATGTAGATAATTCAAATATCTCTAACTCTTATCTTATATGTCATAATATTCCAAATGAAAACATGATTGATATTTATTATACCCTTGAATCTAATATTGAAAATAATGATCATACATGCATTACACTCCTAGCTAGTAATACATTCATTATATTATACTTATACATGATATTTTTCATAGTAATAAAAATATAAAATATTATTCTAGTCTCTCTCTTAGTGAGATTTTAAATGACACATCTTCTTCCCTTACTTATACAAGTGAAATAAATTCTTATTTTGATGAATCTTGGAATAACAATTATTACTATGATGTTAGTGAAAAATACATTGACTCTAGTCCTTCTCATTCTCTCCATACTTCACCCATATCTCATGTTCAAATTTATTTCTTATCAAATGTTATTTCAAATGATAATTTGTCTTTAGATAAACAAGTACAAACCTAAAATCATGTTCTTATATTACATAGTATACATTTTCATGATAATGATGTGTCTTCTATTACATTATCATGTGACACTTCTTTACCAATTAATAATATAATGGATATTAGTGAATCTCCCTCACCTCGCATTACTATAGTATAACCCATTTCTAATTTTAACCTCCATATGGGTGATAGCCAGTTTCCATCTGAACAGGTCCAAGATATCACCCCTCCAAAGGTTATGGTGAGAAAACCTACTATATCTACCTATGTTCCCTAATGTAGTATACTAATGGATAAAATTAATAATAAGATTCAAGGATTAAATGAATAGCTTGAAGATGTTAATATAAGTTCACAAGAGGTAATCTATTTGATGCATGCCATGGGTGCTTTACAATAACAAGTAGACCAACTCACCTTATAAAGTAAAGAATACTACTCTTGGGTTGATTTAAATGCCATTAATGGCAATCATATCTTGCACAAAATCTTCAACATAGAGTTACCATAAAAGTTTTATATACCAAATTTCAATGTACATGGAGATCCATAGTTTCACCTTAAAGCTTATGGAAAAGCTATGGCACATGTTACTCATAGTTTTGTTCTCTTATAGATATTTCCATAGATTCTAGAGGGTAAGGCATTAAATTGGTTCCATCATTTACTCCCTAGTCATTTACTACTCACATAAGATGAGTTAATAAATATTTCTCATGCATTATGTTTAGAAAAAGCGACATTGAATCATATATGAGAGGTTGCCTTCACTACACCATGGTAAGTCAAAAATAATAAATGATTACATTGTATAATTAGAATCATGTACGAAATAGTTGATCTACCAATTGCCATATTTATAGGTATAATACATATTTTCTAGAGGCCTCATTTTTAATCTTAAGGATAAATTGGTATATGAGATATCCAAATCATTCTGACATCTATGTTACACAAATATGTCATTAGAAAAGAAATTGGGAGTAGTTGAGACACATTCAAAGATAAATTTGGATTTAGATCTCCATAGTCACAATCATCCAATATGGTACAAACACCTAATCCACCTATTATTAAGAAAATAATGGAATAGGAACAACCACTAAAGATTCTTAACAAAAACAAAGAACCACTTTATAGAGTATAGGACACCAAAAATATGGCCACACAATTTTCAAATAAAGATAGGCCTCATGATATATTATTCACATTACTAAACAAGGGGATGATCACCCTTCCTCCTACTTAGCATCATCTAACACATTAATTTTAAATACTAATAAACAAACCATATTATAGTTATCATAGAATTAATGGACATTGGGATAATAATTTTTGTGTAGTCAAAAATTATATTGACCAATGTATTGATAGAGGCATTATAGTAATCACATAGGGTGCATCCATATCTTCTTCTCCACACTCTTATAGATCACACTCCACCATGAGTGAGTTATTGCAAGATGTTTCTTTTAAGGAACCCTTAGTTACTCATCATATGATCCATATGGTTTTTAGGACACCCTCTTATGTGAGATCACATGCACCACAGATTTAGTAGAGATGGAAACCAATTTACATAGATCAAACTACTTATATTATCATGTTAAAATAATGGAAAACAACTCCACCACCATTTTCAATTTGACCACTGATTAAGATATTTGGAAATAATCATAGAGATTAAAGAATAATCTTAGTGCAAAAGTTAATTAAGATATTTGGTAGAGATAATAGGTTTAACAACTCTTATCAAAAGAGGGGGCATTCACAGAGGTTTGTCACAAAGACTAGACCATCTAAATGCCATCAAAGTATATTTTGTAGCATGTAGGCACATAATATAGAGTTCAAAGTTAATTTGGTAGAAAAACAACACAATTAGAAACTGACACTAAAAGTGGACATTAGTGATGTAGTGATATTATCCAAGATATGATGATACTATCTAGTAGCCCCATAAATAAGAAAACCTAGATTTTATAGAAAAGTATAGTATGTGTAGTCCAAGTTTACACAGATTAAGTTACAAATTGTAATTTTTTGCTCAATTTTACATAAAATCATACCAGTTTAATTATATTAGAGGAATCATGCATGTCATGATCACTCTTATTTCATTTTTAGATACTCAAAGATAGATTAATAAAACTCAATCTAGAATCCATATACATCAATATCAAATTTGGGGCATGTGCACAACACATTGTTTCCATATACTCACTTTTGCACTAGTTGATTAGATGGAATGTCAAAATCCATGTCATTCTCTATGCTATAAATCTAAACACCATTTTAACTATTTTTTACCATATTTTATTCCTTAATCTATCTATAGTGGTTAGAAATACCGAGTAGTCCCTAAGCTACATAACTGAGTGCCTGAGAGGCCCTTGATCCATTTTTCATTGAAAAGTTTTTGAATGGATGAAAAAATGTTATATAAAGTTTTAGTTACAGTCATATAAATTTAGTTACATTACAAAAATTCAATTATAGATGCATCTACTACACATGGGTAGCCTATGATGGATTCATAGTCTACTTAAGTTCTTGAGACACCTATATAAGAGGGTTAGATAATACATAAGTCCAATCCAAGTTATTTTTAGGTCATGATATACTATATATGGGTTGGAAATGATGGAGTCATGGCCATATTGAGTTCTTGATCCACACACACATGGGTATAAATAAATCCATTCAAATTAGTATAATATTTTCATCGATTGATCACTAGTTACACACACAAAATATCACCAAGATTTATGTATTAGTTCACATACCTAGTGAGGTATATTCATTCCTTTCCTCTATCTTATCTCTTTACTCAATTTTTACTTTGATTTTTATATCTCTTACATAAGGATTGATCTATACACATTTTATCTATTTGACATACAATAGAGCACGCTTCACATATTTAGATCCAGATTCATGGGCTTCATTTCTTAAGTAAGTCTAGGTACATTTATTTTCCTTTATCCTAATCATTTCACTTTGATTAATTTATAGAATAAAGGGGTAGGGGGAAATCTATTCATCTAAAATGTCACTTGAGTGTAATGAGTGTTATTTAAGATCACCCATCCCTAACTTATCCCTAGACCTATCTTAGGGCATATTTACACATTTATCTAGATTTTATGTGGGTGTTCTACATCCTTAAAAATCTCAAAATTAGTCTTAGACCCTCCCTTAAAATCCAATCCCCTAGTGCCTTAGGTTTTTCCAACTAGACATTAGATCCATACTTTGGACACTAGTGCCTCATGCTAGTGTCCTAATTTAGCATTATAGTCCTTATCCCTCTTTTTAACCCCAACATATATATTTTCAATTCTAAAGACACCTAGGGTTGGCATAGACTTATTTCAAACCCTGCATAAGCATTAGATTAGTATATATACATAAATTTTATCCCTTTATTGACAAGATGAAAATTACATAAATAAACTTAGAAAAAGTTGTGCAAAATCAAGATTATTGATCCATATTATACCCTACCTCTACATATAGTCATTTACAACCATCCCAAGCTTAGAATACATAGATTTATAGTTTATAGCCTCATTCAAAACACTCAATTTAATACTCATATTGGAATTCACTTGAACTTGCATCAAACACTTAAGTGGGAGAACCACATCAGGTTTAATCCCTCCTCTTAGTATTGGTATGTAGGTAAATCTAACATAGTGGGTGTTGAGGATGTCTATCCTACCCCACTAACTCATTTTTCTCATGGTGTTCATTCAATCTCTTACAAGCATGAAAACCTAGGTTTTTTGGAGGAAAATAAAGATCTAAGAAAAAATATTGATTATATAGACTTGAAATTTAGACCAAAGTTAGAACTGGACCTCATCTACAAAACCCAAATATTTTTTATGGAGATTTAGACTAGGAAACTAGAGCCAAAGTTGGACATTATCACCATAATGATATTTTCCAAGGTATGATGATATTATCTAGGAGAGTTTTTGACACTTGGATCCTATTTGTGATACTCAGACCAACTCCTATACTAGTTTTTAGCTTTCAAATCTTTTGTTTTAGTCAATTTACAACTAAGTACTTATTTGTGTCATTCATTTCTATTTTTATAAATATCAAATTAGGTTAATTCTTGAATAAATTAGTGGTTTTATTTATTGCATATTTTATACCTTGATTTACTATACTCAGACCCTTTAACAACTCAGGGATTAAAATCCATAACCTTAAAATTTAAATCACATTACAATTTGTTTCTATCAGTCTAAGAGACTTTCTTTTGATAGTAAAGGTTATGTGTAAGCCAAATTGCAACTAGGAACAATCTACCATCATATTGTGCATATTTAATATTAATGGAAAAATTGTGATAATGAATTTTAAGTTAGAAAATGAGATTGGATGTAAATTACTTTAGGTCAATTAAAGTCCTATGGATTGGAATGGGTCACTAAGGGCCTTGTAGACAATGACAATGATTTGATTGAGCCTATTTATGAAAATAAAATCTAATTTCTCCCTCAACCACCATAAATTAGGATATGAAAGAGGTATATGAATTGGATAATTATACCAAAGTTGTCTTGTAAATATATTGATCTTAGTTTATGACTAAGGTATCTAAACACACAACATGAGGAAGTTTAGTAAAAGGAGAAGGCTCTTCTATGAAGCAGATAAAGATGAATTTATTAGGACCATATCTTGAAGATATTATGTATGAAAGATGTATTTCAATATTAATTAATGGATGTGATGGAGAATATCCCAAGAAATAGTAAGTTTAAAAGAAGAGTTGTGGTGATTATGTAGCATCTTAGAAGAAATTTAAAATAAAGAGGCATCCACATTATCTAGTGCAAGTAATTGTTAATATTCCACAAATGTTTGGTATTCATATTTAATAGATAATACTACACACAAATTTATTTTATCAAACATAGATACTATCCAAATTCTAATCACACCTAACACTTCACAACCCTTCATTCCATTCCCTACTTTTGTATAACCTTCTCAAGTGCACATGTGTGCACCACCTCTCATTCTATCTCCTACATATGTGCAATCTAAAAATCATTCTCTTCCTTATGCTCATTCTCCTCTAATTTATCCTTATCCACCTTGTATCCATTTGTCCCCTCCAAAAAAAATTACTGACCTTGGAATTTATTCTATTTATACTAAACAATTGACTTCTCCTATTTATCCCACTAGTATCATCGATACACAAATGGTTGTTTACTCATTACTACACCCTCTCCTTGGATCCAACAATTTAAAAAAACTAAAATTAAGTTTTCCAAAGATATTTTTATTATTTTTGATGTGGTTTCCATTTTTTTTTCAAAAAACCCATTCACTAAAGAAAGTTAGAACCAAGTCAATGCTTATGATAGATTATTCCTCAAGTGATCAATATTTCAAAACTGTAAAACAAAATATAGATAAGAATGATAAAGTAATGACTATATAATATTAGAATATAGATTGAGTGGACCTAGACCCATCAAATCATGAAGGATATATCCATAATTTGTAAGTGTCTATTGATAAGTTTATCTAGAGGACTAAGGAGGAGAAACAAATGAAGAACTTGAAGAATAAGTTCATTATCTATCATCCTATTTCAAGTCCATCATTTATGAAATCAAAGAAACTATTGACACAACTCCCCTTAACTCAATTAAACCATCACCCTCTAGTGATAGTTATGATAAATATACCATTACCATAATCAATAAATATCAAAGTTACAAAAGAGTAATAGAAAATTGGGTTGAACAAGTAACTTTTAATGGTCTTAAATTTATTGAAGAATCTAGGAAAGCCTACATTTTGA